>RXID01015687.1:0-75591 GCA_005019695.1 Trichopus zeylanicus subsp. travancoricus | reverse complement strand
AAAGGGAGGATGAGCAAGTTCCTCAATAACATCAGTTACAACTGTTTCGAATTCCACCACAGAAGCATGCACTTTCCTTGTCAATTCTGCAACTGCCTTTGTCCAGTCCATATCTGCACCAAGACTAATCCCATCCCCAATTATCAGCTTGTTGCCATCATCATCAATTTCAAATTCAAGAGGCCTGAGCAAGAGTTCGCGTACAAAAATACCAGCAGCCTTCCTGTTGGTGGTGTCCGCAAAGTCAAGCATTGCACCAAGTAACAGTAGCTGCCTGGACACAAATTGGTAATTTGGTCCTGAAAGATAAGAGCAAATGTCACAATTTAGATATTTCAGAAGCAGCTCTGGCAGCTAATGGACACTGAACTAAAACAACTTATGGATGGTGGCCTATATGACGCTTAATTTTGTATTGATGGCAATTACTACTGGCAGGGAACTGAGTCTCACCTGCTGCAAGGTGAGTTGTTGCCAATCCAACATAATCATAAACTGTAGCAGGTAAGAGTTGGTCTAGAAGTTCATTGCTGGTGGAAGCTTCCGACGCATATACTGCTGCTTCGGTGCCTGTAGTTGCTGCAGCATCAGAACCCTTGGCCTGTATTATGGTTCATGAAGGACCACAAAATGCAATAAGAAACCAAAGATATGGAATACATTAAAGACCAAATTAACGCTAAAATCATCAGACAACCAGAAACATAGGATCCTCTCTCTCTTGGAAAGGTATCAGAAAAGTGCCATAAACCATGCAGTTTAGCAGCACGAAATGCACTGCATGACAAATTATCAAGCACTTTTCCATTTCAATGTTGGATTCTACCAGGTGTGCTTTTGCACAGTTCCAGAGGTACCCAATTTGAGTTTGTCATCATTTCCTCAATGCTTCCTAGACAGTAGGCAGCCAAAGCTTCAGTGAAGTGCTTAGAAAATGAATGGGGAGGTCAACATTTTGAAAAATATGTTCCTACAGGGTCCCAGAACTTTGTAGGCAATTTGGGTTGACACATTGACATTTGATTTATTTGGTAAGATGTTCTGACTACTGCAAATTGTTTGGTGTATTGCCTTAAAAAGTCTTGAAAAGCATGAGAACCAAGAGAGAAGTCTAGAAGTTGCAATGAGGCAGAAAGGGATCCGCGGTTTTACCACATCCATGTTGAGTTAGCCAATCTTAGATCCCTGCCTAAAATCTCAGGGCCTAGTACATCTCCGAAGAAGTAAAACCCTGTTTGTTTTTGCTCTCTGGCAAATCAAATGAAAGGGTGATAGTGGATTCATATTATACTGGAAGATTATATTTCTTTAGCATTCAAGCACAAGTAGTTAAAATCAGAAGTTTCTTACATACACAATTTTATAATTTTTTTCTATTGGGAAGCTTTTTCATCTAGTTGAATGAGTTCTATGCTACAGTCCAAGCAACAAGATATCGAACAACTTGATGTCATCCTTCCAAGAGCTTTCCTTTTCCTTTAGAAATTGATGGTTTCTTGTTTTATTCAATATTAGTAGGCTTTTTGTTCAAATAAACCCAGTAATCCTTATTTCTTTTCCAACCTGTAAGAGTGAAGATCCTTATTCATAGAAGGGAAATCTAAATCTACATGCCATGAATTCAATTCCCAAATATATGTGGTAACAAACAAACTAAGATGCAGTGGAAATAGAAAAGGGTGACAGGGTGACAGGTGCAGGATCAGGGCTCAATTTCCATAATTGGACCAAGCAATACGTGATATGATTGCATCAAAATGATACCTTCCTGAGGCTCTAGTACTCGGATTCATCACAGCCTAAATTAGTTGTAATCGAGCCATTAGTAAAGCCTAAAATTAAGTCAAATTCAAAACAAAGTAGAAATCTAGGGAAAGTCCAAGTATGCTAAGGTTTTGAGTGGACTAAATAGAAGCTATAGCAAAGAGCAAAAATATAAGTTGTAACCCTTTTCTTAGAGTAATAGAATACTCATCATTGAAATCAAAACCCTATCCTTCCTCAAGAACAAGCTCTAAAAGCTAAAAAGTTGTATAGTATCAGAGCTTGTATGACCGTGAAGGATGAGTAGAACATGGCCAGCAGTGAAGAGAAGTGTAGAAAGATGGAGAAAGTCTGTAAATTACCTTCACAAAATTAAAAGGAATTGAAAACTATTTACCATAGGTAAAACCCATAAAGATTTACTTAATCTCCAAAGGAAAGAAAGATCATCTTGTTAAGGTGCCGCAAATAGAAAAGAGGGCTGAAAACCATAAGGTAGTGTCATTTCTTTTGAATAATATTGAGCCCAATGTAGGAAGACTACTTCTTCACTGTCAAACATCAAAAGCCATATGAGAAAAATTTAAAGAAATGTATGGCAGTGAAAATAATATTGCTAGGATGTTTGTATTATATGAGGAAATATTTACAATCAAACAAGATACCAAAAGATTGGGTGAATATTTTAAAATCATAAGTGGCCTATGGGATAAAGTGGAATATTACATTCTTACCAAGATTAAAGAAGTAAAAAGAGAAAGAAAAGGATTGAAAATGATATCTTTCGTGGCCATACTAGATTCACAAAATTCTTGGATTATAAACTTAGGAACATCAAACTATATGACAAATATAGCAGAATTCTTTATAAATATGGATCAAATGTCCATAACCAAGTATGTTTTTTTGGCAGATGGAACACTATCACCCACAACTAGTTCAAAAAGGATACATGTAGCATTTATGAACCATATCCTTAGTTTTATATATTCCCAAGTTTTCAATTAACTTACTGTCAGTAAGCCAAGTAACAAAAGGGCTAAACTGCCATATAACTTTTTTTTCTACTCATCTTGTTTTTCAGAATCTCAAAATAGGAAAGAAAATTGATAGGGGTATTGAAGACAAGGGACTACTACTTCAATTATAGAAGACAGCATCCAAAAGCCTTGAAGTCATAAGAAAAAGGATTCTGATAAGTGGTACAAAAGATTAGGTCATCCCTCTCAAAGTGTTTTCAAATTATTATTTCCAAAGTTAGATTTATCTAGCAACAAACATCCATGTGAACTTGCAAATATCATAGGACTATATATGTTCCAAGACTCAATCAAATAAATACTTATCTCTTTTATACTGTTCATGGTGGTATATGGACAGCTAAAAATATCTCTCTAAATAGATATAAATATTTTGTAATCTTTATTAATGATTACTCACGTGTAATATGATCTTACTTTTTAAAAAGAAAGTCAAAAATCTTTGAGGCTTTTGAGATATTTCATAAGGAAATTCAGAATCAGTTCAATGCAAATATCAAGATTCTAAAGTCTGATAATGGAGGTTAATACCTCTCAAATGAATTGAAAAAATATTTTAAAGAAAATGGTATTATTCTTCAAATATCATCTGTATATACCCCTCAATAGAATAAAGTTGCTGAAAAAAAAAATCCAACATCTCTAAGAGATAGCATGAGTACTAATGTTTGAGAGAAATATTTCAGCCATGTACTGGGAAGATGCAATTCTTACTACATTCCTGACAAACAGAGTCCCAACCCCACTCCTAAACAATAGAAGTCCCTTTATGCACTAATTCTTACTACATCATTCCTGACAAACAGAGTCCCAACCCCACTCCTAAACAATAGAAGTCCCTTTAATATACTATGTCCATAAGCAAAACCATTTCATATACCACTCAGCTATTTAGATAGCTCTGCTATATCAAAAACGACAACTCTTTCAAGGACAAGTTACGGCTCAGAGCTATTGAGTGTATATTCATAGAATACTCCAGAACAAAAAAAGAATACAAATACTACAACCCTAAAGCACATAAAGCATATATTTCAGTAGATGTAACTTTCTTTGAAAATATAGTATATTATTCAGAGAATAATAGAAATGGAGATAATTTAACAAAATTAAGAACTGAAATTGATATCCTTTACTTGTTGCTTTAGACAAGACAAAAAGATTGCTTATGTATACCAAAAAAAAGAGAGAAGCAGTCAGCTTTTACCATACCATTTGTATTGCGTGAAAGAAATCCAATACAAGAACTAACCAATAATGAATCAAAAGAAGAGGTTATAGCAAAACAGTATAAAGAACCTCAACAAGAACCTGAGATTTAGCCACAGATTGTAGACTTAGACACAACCAGTGATTTTTATTGGCCACAGCCCTCAAAGAGATAAAAGATCATGAGGCCAACACCCAATCACTAGGTATGTGTCATATTCAAAATTAACTCCTACCTTCAGAACTTATGCATTAAATCTCATAACCATCAAAATACCAATGACAGTACAAGAGGCAATGACACATACTAAGTGGAGAGAGGCTACAAAGAATGAGATGAAGGCATTGCATAAGAATGGCGAATGAAAAATGGTTCCTAAAAGAGAAAATAGACCCATTATTGGGCGTAAATAGGAGTACACTGTCAAATACAAAATAAGCATGTTTAAATCAATTTTGGTTAAAATCGAGCCCAATCGAAATCCAGTTAGAATGAAGACTCGTATGTCACCAAAATACAACTCAAATGCGCCGAACTGGTCAACCACTCGGTAAATCGATTGTCCGGTTTTGATGAACAGACGGAAACTCTCTATCAGTCGACCGGTTTCTCAACCATTAGGAATCGATCTACCGGTTCTCATAAACCAAGTTTGGCAGTTCTCTATCAGTCGACCGGTTCTGATGAGCCAGGACCAACATGACCTCTCTGCCAATCAATCGATTCGTCAACGGCTCATCCGGTTCAAGTTAGGATCGGTAAAAACTGAAAATAAATCTTATCCAATCTCATCAACAACCAACAGAATTTTCAATTAAAAGAATTATAATATCGAAATATATCAATCAACGATATGAAGATTCAAATCTAAGATCTTGCAAAAATATGATCTAATTAAATCTTAAATTCAAATCAATCAGTGATTTAATTTGAAAATCTTCTTAACTCTATAAAAATCTGCAGAAATCAAACAAAGAAGAGATCACAGAGAGATCAGAGAAGATCAAGAGGATTGAAAAGAAGATCAGGTTAGAGAACTTGGGACAAACAAGCCGAAGTTTAAGCACAATGAAGGTCGGTATGACATAGTTTTTTTGTCCTCCTTTGATTCTTCCACTCTCCTCTATGCTTCCTCTAACTTCTTTACAAGGTACTTGCTACCGGAGCTCTGCTTGGCTCTGCTCCTTTCGCTCCATCGTCACCACAGAAACCCGCAGTCCTATCTCCTCCTGTGCACCAGCCTCATCTCCGCTACATCCACACTTACACGATTATCATCTCCATGCTCGTGGCCACTTGCAGTATCGCTCATCTCCGTCAGATCTGACTGCGAGGTCGAAGACAAAGAGGCCAAACCCCCCTTCCTCTCCCTCCCTCTCTCTGCTGCCATCTACCGCTGTCTGTGGTCGAACCCGACCGGATTCAACCCGAATTTGAGGAAGCAGGATCTGGCCTTGCTCCAATAAAGAACTAAGCAAAGGTGGCTCCGGCAAAAAGAAGAAGAGGAGCAGAAGAAAGGGAGAAAAGCAGAACAAAGAAATTATGTCCGCCAGGCCACGTGAGAGAAGAAAAAAAATAATAAAAAAATAAAAAAAAATAAAAAAAAAAAGTATTTGTAAAAGAATATTAATATATTTTTCGACACTCATCTTCATTGACTTAAGAGTAGTTTGCGGATTTGCCTGAAAATTAACTCGCCTTGAAATCAGTTGTAGACTCGCTAAAAAATTAATTTTTGACTCAAAATCAATTTAGGAGTTTACCTGAAAGTCATTTCTAACTTAGAATTAGCCTACAGATTCTTCGAAAAGTTTACTTTGGCCTGCGGCTAGTCTACAAGCTTGTCCAAAAGGCATTTCAGCCTACGATCGAAGAGCTATTTTAACTAAGGGTCAGACTACGAGCTCACACAAAAGTTATTCTAACTAAAAACTAGTCTGTAAGTTCATCCGAAAGTCATTCTGATCAAAAGCTAACCTACAGACTTGCCTAAAAATTATTTTGACTAACAACCAATATGCGGGCTTGCCCAAAATTCAATTTAGCTAAAGATCAACTCGCAAGCTTATCCAAATACTAATTTAGACTAAAGATCAGTATGCGAGTTCACCTAAAATTCCAATTGGTTTAGATCAACCTGTGAGCTCGTCCGAAAACTAAATTTAAACTCAAGACCAGTCTACAAACTTATCTGAAAATCTAACCGACTAAAAATCAATCTACGGTCTCATCTAAAAGTTAAATTAACTCAAGATTAATTTGCGGGCTCACCTAAAATGGTCATAATAACCCAAAAACTCTCGAACCAAATCAAATTAAATAACTCAATCATATTGGACTTAAGCCGATTTGACTAAAACAAACAAATAAAATCAATAAATGAACAAAGCACTAAACGGACCTAAATTGACAAAATAAATGGATTAAAACTAGTTATCAATCACATAGAAAATCTTTTCTCGATCGATCGATTTTCTAAATCGATCGATCGATTCTTATCTATCAAGAGTCCTACTCTGCCAATTGACCAGTACCCTTAATTAGTCAACCAATTCCGATGAACCACGACCGAAACCTCCTTTGTCGGATGACCGATATGCAAATTGATTATCCAGTTTTGATAAAGCCTAGAATAACACCCATTTGGTTGGTCGATCGGTATCTCAACCTATGACGCCATCGACTCAATACGATATTGTCCCTGGGCGTCTATGGCCCGCGGCCCACCCGACCCCTGGATTTTATTTTTCCCTGTTTCTCGGAAAAAGGTATCGTTGTTGGGTCTACAGCAGTCATCATATTTAGCCCAGTCTCAACTCTAATACTTTGTCGATGTGGGACTAAAGACAACTGCTGGCAGTTGCAAGCCCATTATCTGCCTACTAGCCCACTGGCCCCACCAGGCCTTACAATCTCCCCCTCTCAAGGGCTCAGCGTCCTCGCTGAGCTAACCCACATCGATCAACAAGTGCGGAGTGGCTCTGATACCACTATGTGATACCCCCGACCCAGCACGATATTGTCCCTGAGGGTCTACGACCCCTAGCCCACCCGACCCCAGGATTTTATTTTTTCCAATTTTCAGAGAAAATGCCTCGTTATTGGGTCTATGACAGTCATCATATTTACCCCAATCTCAACCCCAACACTTTGTCGATGTGGGACTAAAGACAACTACTGTCAGTTACAGACTCACTGCCTGCCTACTGGCCCACTGGCCCCACCGAGCCTTACACAATCAGTCGTTCATTTCAGTCAGAAAACTAGTGACTTGGATTCAGATTTAAACTTAATCGGGTTCAAATCAAACCAAGTCCTAATCAGACCAAACCTAAATTAATTCGAAACCAATCCGAAATCAAAACAAGTTCAAATTAAACTATAATTAAGTCAAATCACAAGTCAGATCACATTCGAACTAAATCAAACAAGTTCAAATTGAAATTTAATTAAGTCAAGCTATATTTGAACTAAACTATAACAAATTCGAATTAAACTTTAATTACATCAAATTACATTTGAATTAAATCAAAACATATTCGATTTGAAGTCTAATTGAGTCAAACTAAATTCGAACTAAACGTAAATTAGGTTAAACCTAATTTAAACTAAATTGTGATCAGTTAAATTGAACCCAAATCTGAACACAAATTGGGTCAAACCAAGTTTAAATTAAATCCTAATCAAATTAAATCGAACCTAGACTCAAGTCAAAATCAAGTCAAACCTAAAGCAGAATTAGGTCGAACCAAATTCAAACCGAGCCCGAATCTAATCAAATTAAATTCAAATTCAAACCAAAACCATGTCGAATTTGTACCAGAATAAAATTAAACCAAACCAAGTTGAACTTAAACTCAAGTCCATTAAAATTATAATCTAAACCCAATAAAGGTCTGATGCAGATTGAATCCAAGCCAATTAATAGATTGAATCTAATTTCATCAATAACCTAATTAAGATTGGATTTAAGATCAAATTTAGTTGACAATAATCTCAAGGTCGTCAATGACATCTCAAATCAACAACGTGCCAAAATCTTGTTAATTATTAAGTTAGAAATAGTCAATATAAAGTCCAAAGCCACTGTCTATTTCAAATTGAATTAAAACTGATTTAAACTCATTTAGTCAATCAATCAAGTAGGCTATTCAAATAAAATCAATCGATAATACTCTTAAACTTATTATCCACACTTCAAATCTAGACTAACTCAAAAGCTATTGGTAACACTTAACTATGCTAACCTAAAAAAATCATTGGTAATATTTCAAATTTAATCAAAAATAAATTATCATCAATTATCAAATTAAAAATGATTAAGATAAATCTAAGCTGTCAATCATTCTCTTGAATTAAATTTCGAAAAAAGTCAACTAATAGTAAACAGAAGACCATCAGTAACACTTAAAATTCTGACAGGATTAATTAATACAAGTCACAACAATCAACCACACCCATCAGTATATTATCTATATTTGTCAAAAATCAAATCAAGACTTATCTAAGTTAAATTTCACTTGATTAAGTATACAAGAGTGGGACAACAATAAGCATCAATTTTTTCCACTCCTTTTCTCATTTCATATTCTTTAAGATCAGGAATTTAAATTTTTTTTAGGTAATAAAGTGGGGGTATATTCTTACTTAAATCATGTACCCTTTTTTCAAATCAATCAAATGATTTTTTTTGTATTTTATTTTATTAAATAGGTTTTTTATTTTAAGATATTTCTTACAATTATCAGAGTAATTAACAACAAGTGTTTGTGTATGTTGAAAGTCACGTCCTAACAATACCCAATTGCACACTCAAATTATTCTTAAATTTTTATTTGTTATTTCGAGATTATTTCTCCGAATCTTAATTACCCGGAGTGGTCAATTTTGCCTCTACAAACTAAAATTGTAGAGAGGTACAAGACCAAACTTGTAGCTAAAGAGTATATTCAAACACATAAAATTGATTATTTTGAAGTCTTCTCACTCACTTGTATCCAAAATAAAGAGTCACTATCACTTGTAGTAAATAAAAGATAGCAAACAAACCAGCTGAATATCAAAAATATCTTTCTATACGGAGATCTTCATAAAAAGGTATATACGACAAAACTACCTGAGTTTAGTACAGGCACTATGGGATATATTTGTAAACTAAAAAAAGTATTATATGGTCTAAAATAATCACCCAAGGTATGATTTAAGAAATTCAGTACTGTAATGACTGAACATGGGTTTAAGAAAAGCTAAGTTGATTACTCTCTTTTCTTGAAGAAACATAATTAAAGTATAATCATACTTCTAATGTATGTTAATAATATAATCATTATTAGGAGCAACAATATAGAAATAAGAGAATTGAAGGATTACTTAATGACTCAGTTTAAAATAAAAAATCTAGAAAAAGTATACTACTTTCTTGGAATTGAAATAACTCATTTAACATAACGATGGTACTATCACAAAAAAATATACACTAAATCTATTGAGGAATACAAGTCAAGTACACAATAGAACTATCAAAATACCAATAAACTTAAACCTCAAGCTGCTCCCAAGTCAGGAAGTCCCACTTGAAGACACTGAAATATACAAAAAATTAGTATGAAACTTGAAGTTATTTGATAATTACAAGACCAGACATTAGCCATGTCGTTCGCATAGTTAACCAATTTATGCAAAATTCAAGAAAATCATATTTAGAAGTAGTCAATTAAATATTAAGATATATTAAAAGGGCACCATGTTTAGGCCTATGATATAAAATATGTGAAGGTCTGGATTTGGTAGCATTCTCAAATGCAAATTAAGCAGAATCTCCCATTAATAAAAGGTCAACTAAATAGATAGAAATCAAATTTAGAGACAACTTGGTTATATTGAAAAGCGAAAAAATAAAATATAGTTGGTAAATCTAATGCAGAAGTTAAATACAAGGCAATAGCAATATGATGCAGCAGGGAGAGGGGGCACGAGGGGTAGGAAAAGATCACCGTCTTCTCACATTGATAAATCCTCTTGATATAGCGGGAGAGGACACAAGGGATAGGAAGAAGATCACCGTTTTCTCTTGATGCAGCGGGAGAGGGTATGAGAGATAGGAAGAAGATCACCGTCTTCTCACCACGATAAATCCTTGAATCCACAAGGAAGATAGAAAGGGAACAAACCCAAAATAAGAGAATATTATTGATAGAAAAGCCTCCTCTTTTTGTTACAACCTTGGGCTGTATATATAGCCCTCTAATAAACTTAGAGTCCTACTTGGTGTAGACTAAAAAAAGGACTTAGAATCCACTAAGAATTCTACTTGACATATCTTAAATAAAGATATATAAATCATATTCCTTATTGGGGTAGGACTGTTATTGACTCGAACTAATAAATAAATCCTAATTTTGACCAATATAAAGTTTGAATTATCCAAAATAATAAATAAGAGACTTGTAGGAATCAATCTCAGTTTTCCAACGGATAGTTATTTACTGGATTTGGATCAATATCTCAGGAGATATGGCCTTCAGGGTGTAGATGTACAAATCTTGACAGATCTTAATTAGAGTTGGAATTTAACTTGAAATGGATCTCTAATTTTACTGTAAAAAGGATGTAGTTGTCCTACATCAAACCCCTCCACTTGTAAAAAGACTTGTCCTCAAATCAAAACTTGAACTCTTTGTTGTTGCAGTTATGTTCTTCTCAAACACTTTCCAACATAAAACTTGATAATGTAAACCAATAAGATTTCTTCGAGTAATGTCTTCAGTACTTTGATCTCCTATTTTCCTTTGGCACAACGACTTGAACTTTTGCAGGGTTCCCTTCGACCTTATTTGAAATAATTTTTTTGTACACACCAACTTATGATTTGTTGTCATGCAATAAAAGTATTCTTCTCAAGTTTACTGACAATTACGATAATCATTTGAATATGCCATTGCAAATTTTGAATCTTGCATAGTGATAACTCCTGTAGAAATTTTCTCTAGTTGTTTAAGAGAGTTGGCATTTGATGACTTCAAAGAATAATCTTGAGTAGTACAGTCAATATTTTCACAAGTAGAAAACTCTTTCTTTCAGCCTTCAAGATTGTCAACTGATTTATATGAATTCTCATAGATGGTCTCTTGAAAATTTTCTGTAACATCCAAAGCTAGTTTTGTATGATCTTCTAATTCATCAAAGAAAGAAGCTTTGGGGCCCTCAATAAATTCTTCACTAGTTTGTTTATCTTTCATACAATCCACAATCTCTTCTTCGACTTGATAATTCAATACTAGAGAAAAGTTACTAAAATGTGAAATTAATACCTTATGGTTGTCTCCATTGATTTCAATTTCAGAAGCCCTTGGATAAGAGATCTATCTTACTCAATTTTGATCCCCTTTCGGAACTTTATGTTGAATAGTTTAAGCATCTTCGGTCATGAACGGATTTTTGGTTTGCCTTCACGTATTCTTTGGATTTGAATTTGCTCCCTCCAAGATAAAGCATAACTATCAAGCTTATATTCAATAACTTTCACCTTCTTCTCTTCAGAAATCTCCATAAGCTTAAAGAATTTCTCAACTTTGTCAATCCAAATAAATAAATTCTCATAACCATGAAAGTATGAAATATTCACCTCACCAAGGTTATGGTTTTCCTAAATAGCTTCGTATGTTGATCTCCAAGACATTGGACTGTGAGCCTCTTCGACGATCAATTGATGAACTTGGTTCTTAATTTCAATCTGTTTCAAAGCTTCATACTTCCTAGTGATAGAAGCAAGAAAACTTTGTTTGATCAAATCTTGAATTTGATAGTCTCCTAGACCATCGTCTATGGAGTTGTAGCCACCAAATACGATCAATGGAGTTAAGCTTAGGAACAATGTTGCTCTGATACCACTTGATACAGCGAGAGAGAGCACGAGAGATTGGGAAGAAGATCACCGTCTTCTCTTGATGTAGCAGGAGAGGACATGAGAGATAGGAAGAAGATCACCGTCTTCTCACAATGATAGATCCTTGAATCCACAAGAAAGATGAAAATGAAATAAACCTAAAATAAGAGAATATTATTGATATAAAAGTTTTTTTCTTTTGTTACAACCTTGGACTGTATATATAGCCCTCTAATAAACTTAGAGTCCTACTTGGTGTAGACTAAAAATAGGACTTAGACTCCACTAAAAATTCTACTTGACATATCTTAAATAAAGATATATAAATCATATTCTTTATTGGGGTAGGACTGTTATTGACTCGGACTAATAAATAAATCCTAATTTTGACCAATACAAAGTTTGAATTATCCAAAATAATAATATAAGAAACTTATAGGAATCAATCTCAGCTTTCCAACGGATAGTTATTTGCTGGATTTGGATCAATATCTTAGGAGATATGGTCTTCAGACTATAGTTGTACGAATCTTGATGGATCCTAATTGGAGTTGGAATTCAATTTGAAATGGATCTCTAATTTTACTGTAAAAAGGATGTAGTTGTCCTACATCACAATAACTACTTGTGAAATTTTATGACTGAAAATACTACTAATAAAAGTGAGATTCACCTTGAAAGCTTTCACAGTACTATTATATAATCACCAAACAACACTTCATATTTGCAATAATCCAATTTTTCATGAAAGAACTAAACATATAAAAGTGAACTTACATTTTGTCAGATAAAAAATTTAAAGTCAACTAATATAACCAGTTTATTTAAAAATAAAAGATCAGTTAGCAAACATATTCACCAAAATATTGCAATCAGATAGACTAATAAAACTCAAGAATAAGTTGGGCATGAGAAACATCTACTACCCAGCTTAAAAAAGGGTGTTGAATAATAAGGATTAGGAGTCAATTCTTATAATTGGACCGAGCAATACATGATATGATTGCATTAAAATAGTACCTTTTAGATGCTCTAGTACCTAGGGTTTATCACAACCCAGAACAATTGTAATCAGATCATTAATAAAGCCCAAAATCAAGTTAAATTCAAAATAAAATAGAATTTTAGGTAAAGTCCAAATATGGTAGGGTTTTGAGTAGAATAAATAAAACCTACAGCAAAGAGTAAAAATATAAGTTATAACCCTTTTCTCAAAGTAATAAATTACTTATTATTGAAATCAAAACCCTAGCATTCCTGAAGAACAAACCCTAGAATCTAAAGAATTGACAAATTGGACATACATAAATGACCCAATTTGAGATCAACTTTCACAATCCAAAATTAATCCCTAGCTGAAGCCATATCATATTTTAACCACCAAGGCATATTCCATGCAACCTCTTTGTTTTGTCAAGCAATCCGCAAGAATCGTTATAGCATTTTCAATCATTGTCTTTTTTTCCTATATTGGCAACCATAGCCTATATCTGTCTATCTTTAAATGATTTGTGATTATTTTAGTTTGTACAAATCTTTAATCAAAATCAATATCATTCAAAGCAGAAACATATGAATTATTCTTACAGTCCTTAACAAAAGATGCTTCAGACCAACATGACACAAAAGCATATTTGAGAAATTTTGCAATGCCTAATTGCAGACATAGTAATGTACAAAAAGCATGGTTCAATTTTATCCATGTATTCTAATCAATGAGAAATTGGTAAGAGAAACAAATTCTATCAGGATCCAAGGGAGATAACTATTCCCAACATAATGGAAAGCAATTAAAATATAATATTTAGTTTAAAAGTGAATCATAACTGGCTAGAGGTGGTAAAGAGTTAAAAGTTGTCTAGGATACAACAACACTTCAATACAAAATCAAATTCATATGCGTATTTGAGCTTCAGCTTGCAAATGTCTGCATATTGCTTTCTAGTATAGAGCAACTTCTACTTCCATTAATTAAAACTAAGTTTGTGGTTCATCTGTAATGAATATCAATAAACAACTATGACTGAGTTACTAACAAATAAAGCAAATCAAAGGCAGATCCCCTCGAAAGTGGATGATTAAACCCAAAATCTATAAATTTAAAAAATTATCAACCTGCGGGTAATGGGAAGATACTCAAAAATGCTTTGAGAACTCATCAGAAGATAAACAAAAATCTTCAATATAAAAAAAATGTCATCTATTAAAGGAAAGCTTAAACATTTAGACAGTATAGATTGCATTTTCTAACCTTCAATTCAGCCCAAATCCACATCAAAGACTCAGGGATAATGAACTTGCAAGTATTTGTGGTCATTTTGTTACAATCAAATTTAATTGAAATATAATTAAGATTGAATCTTTTATATCACTAAATTATGATTCAAATGTAAATCTCAGGCAATCTTAAATCGCATTCGAATTTAATCAAAAATTAAACTTAATTTGAAATTAAACCATTAGAAAATTCGGACTCAATCTATACCTAATCCAAATGGGCGAAATGAGCTATATACTTGAACTAAAATTGATATCAAAATTCATTTAAAATATGTACCAAAATAAAAAAGCCAAAAATTTTGTAAATAAGTCTCTGCACTAAATAAATTTTTATGAATGAATTCTTAACTAAATTTTTCCTACAAACAAACTCCTAGAATAAGATTTTTTTATAGAAAAATTTAATAAAATTATAAAATTATAAATCAATCCTGTAAAATTTAGAATTTGCAAAAAAGCTACTCAAAAAATCAATAATTATAACTCGATTGTCATGAAACCTAGAATTTGCGAATGAACCCCTCCAAAATTTCGTATTTACAAATAAACTCATATAATTTTAATTTTTCATAAATAAATCCGTCAAAATTTTTATTTAAGAATAACTTCAAATTTTATTTAAAAAATATCCTAAAAATTTTAAAACTTTATAAATAAGTTCTTTTTGTATAAAGGACCCCTAAAAATTATAAAATTATGATTTAATCTAATTTTTCAAACAAATTTGTAAATAACTCCTCTATAATTTCAGTACCTAATATAAATACAATTTTCAAATTTTATTATCTACAACAAACAAATTTATTCATATTTGTTCACAAATTTAGCCAAATTTTAAATAAGACATATTCATATATATTTACATCTATATTTATAACTCAAAAATTTAAATAAAAGAGGGTATTTTCAGCCGAACTTCGTCTCTTCGCGTCATATATAAATCCTGAACCACTCACCTTGCAACCCCCCTAGACCTAACCCTCCTTCTATTGCCGACTCCCTGGCTAGCCTGCCGCTCTGCACCATAGCCAGAAAAGCCTCGCCGCTATGCCTAAGCTATGCCTTCCTTATAGCTACCCTAGCTCCTCGAAACCCATCTCCACCTCCGAACCGAAACCCGAGCCTGTCGAGCCACCTCGACCACCCGAACCTATCAAGCTGCCTCCGCCGCCTGAACCTGCCCCGAGCCGCCTCCGCCTCTCCCGCCGGCCCGACCATACATCCGCCTCCCAAACCCGCGAGCCACCTCCGTCGCCCTCGCCCACTCTAACGCCGCCCACACTGGTCATCGCCGCCTCTGCCTCTAGCTGCCGTATCTCCACGCAGTCACCCTTGAGCCACCGCTCAAGATTCTCTTCTATCTCCTTGGACGCCATTCTGTCTCACCACGGAGAGAAACGGCTAAATCCGACCGAGAGACAACAAGATTCGAGAGGAGAAGGGGCCGGGCCATCATGGCCCGATCGTAAGAAAAAAAGGATTGAAGGGGGGCACAGGTTTTGTTGAGGAAGAATAAGAAAAAAATTTAAAAAAATAAAAAAGAGGGTTCTTGTGCAAAAAAAAAATCCAGCCAAAGTGAAAGGTTTTGGATAAGAGAGAAGAAAAAAATAAAAAGAAATTAAAAGAAAAATAAAAAAATTACTGTATAAAAAAAAGAAAAAATTTGGTAAAAGAAGTTTGTTCAAAAAAAAAAAAGAAAAGACTTCCCTCCCCTTGATTTTCGACGAAAGCTTATCAACATTGCAGTCACTCGCGATCTCTCGAAAACAATGAACTTTTGATATCGTTACATTCGTACATAGCCCTCGAAAATAACAGACTCTTGATACTACCTGTGGCCACCCACGACCCCTCGAAAACGATAAATCCCTGTTATCCCAAGCTAGTATTCGAATTCGCATCCAGTCAACCTTAGGACTCGCACTCATCCAGTCTTTGGGCTCATATTTATCCAACATTTGGGCTTGCATTCTATCTGTCTTCGGGTTCATACCTAACCTTCGAACTCGCACTCAACTAGCTTTCACGCTCACATTCAATTAGCTCTTTGGTTATATTCAACCAGTCTTCGGGCTCACATTCAACCAGTCTTTGAGTTTAAATGTAATCAGCCATTGGGCTCACATCCAAACCGACCTTTGGGCTTACGTCTTAGCTAGTCTTCGGACTCCCACTTACCAACATTTAGGCTCGCATTCAAGACAGCCTTCGAGTTCACATTTAATTAGTCTTCAAACCAGCACTATAACCAACCCTTAGACTCGCACTTAATCAGCCATCGAGCTTTTACCTTTAAAACAGTTTTTGAGCTCATGAACTAAACCAACTCTTGCATTTGCACATTTAAAATCAAGTCACAAAATCACCTAAAGTTATCATAAACAGTCAAAAAACCTCAAACTAATTTGATTAATATGAAATAACTCAATAACATTGAAATTAAACTCAATCATAACTAATGGACAAAATTCAAGTTGACTCCAATGGACTTAAATTCCTCAAACAAATGGACTCAAAAAATAAAATTGAGTTAATCTAAATTAAATAAATTTAAATTCAATGCCAATCAAACTCGAGATAGTTGAGTTTAAATCAAATTTAATCTTCATTAAACTAAACTCAAATTAAATTTTGATTGGGTTAAATTAAGTCCAAACTAAAAAAAAACTAAGTTCAAAGTTAAGTCAAGATCAAACCAAGCTGAATATGAACTGAAATCAAGTTGAATTAAATTGACTTGAACTTGAACTGAAATCCATCAACATACAAACCTGAACTTGATAAAAGTCCAACATAAGGTCGAACTCAACTCAAGTTAAATGAAATCCAATTCAAATCCGAATTATATTAGTTCAGACGAAAATAAATAGGATCAAACTGAGTTCCAATAGATGTGCTGAATTTTTTGACAATATTTCAAGAGTATGAACAAAAAGTAATATTACTACCTTGTCCTAAGCCATAATTAGTTCAAATAGAACTAAATAAGATCAAACTGAATCTCATTGAATGTACTACAAAAGTATTTAACAACGCTTCAAAACTATATTAAACTCCATAAGTTGTTTGTGACGCTTTCAAACCAAAAACATTAATCGTCAGCACGTTCAAAGTTGTCAGTCACACTTCAAAATTATACCTAACTCCGTAAGTCATTAGTGACGCTATCAAACCAAAAAAATTAATTACCAACACGCTCAAAGATGTCGACCACACTTCAAAACGAAGTTAACCCAAAAATATTAGCAACACCTCAATTCAAATCAAAGTAAAATAAGTTCAAACTTACTTAGTCAATTAGTCATAAGACCTTATTCAAATGTAATCAACCAACAATATGCTCAAAGTCATTGGTTACATTTCGAAACTAGTCAACCCCAAAAGCCGTTGATAATATATCTTTCAAACTAAACCAACCCAAAAGTATTACCAACACTTTTAATCAAACTGAATTAAGGTAATTTTGAACTCGCTTAATCAGTCAATCACAATATCTTATTTAAAGAAGTTAATCACTAGCACGTTTTAAACTATTGGTTGTACTTCAAAGTTATACATAATCCCATAAGTCGTTGGTAACGTTACCAAGCCAAAAAAATTAATTGCCAACACGCCTAAGGTTGTCGATCGCACTTCAAATCTATATCCAATCCCCTAAACTGTTGCGACAGTAACAAATCAAAGAAAATAAGCATCAAAAAGCTTAAAATCATTGGCCACACTTTGAAGATAATCAACGTTAAAAGTAGTTAATAATGCAATCCTAAAATTAATCAATCACAGAAACAGTTAACAACGCACTCCTCAAACTAATCAATCCCAAAAGTTGTTAACAATGCGTTCTTTCAAACTAGTCAATCGCAAAAACAGGTGATGATATGATTTTCTAAGTTATAGCCAACCTTATAAGCTATTGGTGACGATACCAAAAATAATAAAGTTATCACCTACGTTTTATCGGTTATGAAAATATTTTTAGAAATAATAAAATTATCGTTTTATGTCTTATTGGACATGAAAATACTTTAACGTCAACATAGTTATTGCTAACGCTTTATTAGCTAATAGAAGTATTTTAAATTATGAAATTATCGTCAATGCTTAAAGTCATTGAAAATACTTTGAACCTCTTTCATTCCCTTTCATGTCCCATCGGATGATGTCATCAACATTTACCGAAAATTGACTCAATCTGAATCAAACGCCATGTGGTCCAACATAAGGAAGTGGAGCAGCAGTACATCTCAGAGATTCTCCTCCACTATTTTTTCTTTTTCTTTCTTCATTTCTTTCATATTGTTTATAATTATATGCTAAAATTCATTATAAAGTGAGAGCATATCTTTACTTAAGTTATATATCGTTTCTTAAAATTAATCAAATATTTTTTTTTATTTCTCTATTTTATTAATTAATTTCTTATTTTATGAAGTTTCTAACAATTGTCAGGACAATTAATAGTAGAAGATTGCGCCTGTTGAAAATCATATTCCCATAATACCATATAATGTAAAATTTAAATAAATTTTGATTTATGATTTGAATTTACTTGTCGGAATCTTCGCTATTCCGAATGGTCAATTTCGATCCCACAGCAAGAAATGTTTAACTTCATGGATATTTTTTGGTTGAGTTACAATCTACTAAGAAAGGAAAGAATTGTAGTAATATAATAGTAAATGAACCTAAATTCAATATTCTCAACATACAGAATATACCAAATAAAGAATAAATTGCATATATGCCACAAAAGTTTCAGAATACATTAAATAGATGTTACCAATAATAGCCTATTGAGTTTTAGATATCTCGAATTCAAAGTTGGATTTAGATTTATGATTGATTTGTAATATTAGGAGTTTTAATTAGAGTAAAACTCAGACTCAATAAGAGTTTATAAATATACTATAGATATAGAGTTTAGGTATGGCGCAGTATTGAGGATGAACTAGAGAGAAATAGAGAGAATAGAGAGAAAAAAAGAGAGAGAGTGTCCGCTCTCGTGTGTGGATCTTTATAGTGCTTCTCAGTGGTCTCTCATGGTGGTTCCTCGTGGTGTTTTCTTAGAGATTCTCTCTGAAGGTGGAGACATTGTCGAGGCTTGGTGAAAGAGTTTAGTTGAGTAAGAAAGAGTGAAGTCTTTCTTATAGACTCTTGTAAAAGTCTTTATCTTTTGATAGTAGATCTCTCGCTGTCTTATCTTATTATTTTCTTTTATCTTGTATTACTTCTCGTTTCTTGTATTATTTAAGAACAAGATAATTCGTGAACCCTCTGCTACGAATCCCAGCAATAGCCATTGTCATTGCAAGAGACAATAACACCATTCTTTGACAACACAAGATAGTACTTCTTCTAAAGACTATATCCTAGTTCAAGCTACTCTAGTGATCTGTCCCACGTATAAGCAACTTGAGATCTCACAATAGATAGCATATGGAAAATTATACTATAAGGGATCCACCAAAAATAAATGAATATGTATTCTTTCAGCAACCCAGAACTTTTCTCACCTTCAGTTGTGGCAGATGGTGTTATAAATTGCCTCATACTATAACCTTTCTGAACTTTCGCTGATCCAGCTTTCATAGGTGCTTCCATTATAGATTCACCTAAAACTTCATAGGTTTCTACATCAAGAAACCTCAGAAGGGAAATCGGATCTCCATCACAACTCATCCTTGAGCAGCTTCAAGCACTCTTTGCTTACCATAGCAGCCCTGTCTGAAAGCCCTCTCTGAAGAACAATGCTCCTAAGCTTGATGCTGCAATTCAAACAAGAAAATAAATTGAATGGCTGAGAAAACGTTCTTAAATTCTGCCTTTACCTTATATCGCTGCATTACCTAAGGCTTTGGAGGGGAAATTTACTCTCCAAGACACAATATGCTGCTCTACGCACAGATTCACTCCCATCACGATTGAACAATGGCCACCGAAGTTGCATCGGAAGGTGGCATTGACAAAACTATAATTTTTCGAATGTCCTTCGTGTTCCAAAAACCATGTCAAAGTAACATGCCCAATCTAACAATTAGCGAAAAATATTAAGCAAAAGACATACAGCATTTGGTTCTTGAGGCAAAGTCTGGACGAAAAGATTGACAATGTTCCCACTATCCCCATCATTTGCAAAGCCAGATAGTGCACGAACTCCAAAAGCACGGATTGCCGGGACTTTCCTCCACCGGCTGCCTTATGCTCTCTATCACATCATCCCACAACTCGTCACTCACTTCTGCATCATCTGGCAACAGCATTATAATCTACAGCAATAAAAACACTGTCGAAGAAAAAAAAAAAGCAAAAGCAAACTAGTAGAAAAAAAACAAGCTCACACAGGAACAACTTGTGATAGCGTAGGCAATTAAGAAATATCTACACCCTCACACCCAAATTAATTGCTAAAAAGGGCTCCTTTAGTAAAAATTGTAGAACTACCAGGAAAGAATGATATCAACCCAGTTAGCAGAAACAAATCCATCCAATTAGAAGTCACTACACCATGCTTCAAAACCAAAAAAATCAAATAAAAAAATTGTCAGGAGGAAAGAAATTCAAATTAATAGATAAAAATTACTTCTTTGCTGAAAATCAGGGAACGAACCACCGGAAATGGGAAAAAACAAACTCCAGTTCGAAATTAAACCTAATAAGCATTGCAATCCCATATCGGAGACCTCGGAGATGATCTGGCACGCCCGGAACATCGCAGGCCGCTGAGCAGCGTCCGCGGTGGCGAGGAGGAACCGGAGGAACTCCTCCAGGAATGCATCACAAGCATCCGCATCCTTATTACTGCTGCGGGCGGCAAAAGGACGAGACGAAGCGGATGTTGCGCTCGGAAGCCTGTGTGCGGCCGGAGAATTCGACGAGGGGAGCCAGTGCCCTGTCAAAGGGGGGAAGAAGCGGGAGGAGGAGAGGAGTGTTGAGTTTTATGTTTTTCGAACTTGAATTAGAGTTTGAGTTAAAAAAAAAAGGAGAAATTTAAAATTAGATTTAGATTTATGATTAGTTTGTAATATTAGAAATCGTAATTATAGTAAAATTCAGATTCAATAAGAATGTATAAATATACTATAATATATAAAACTTAGGTGTGGTATAACGTTGAGGTTGAACTAGAGAGAAATAGAGAAAGAGAAATGGAGAGAATAGAGAGATTATTATAATGTCGGGTGTGATGAATTAATCCTACACCGAATATTGGATAGATAGAGTCCAATATATATAGTGAAAACGCTCATATTTTATTAGCTTAAGCTTTTGAAATGATTTGGTGTCCGACTCACTATATGAATCTAGTTTGACATTCTTGTGGCTCCCCAACAAATGATATCAGAGTTTCAGATTTGAAACTGTGTAAACTCTTAAAACCAAAATTATCGTGATGATGCAACTAAATTGAGTCGCATGTTAGTTTCATGGCAAAGACCGACAAGGGCACGGGCGCGAGCCTGAGGGCTCGGGCGCTAGCGCGAGGCCGGCGTGCGACTGGAGAGAGGGCGTGGGCGTGGGCACTAGGCTAGTGAGCGCGCAGATGCGAGCGACAGAAGGCAGCACGAGGGCACGAGCGCAAGGCTGGCAAAGGCGCGGGCACCAAAGGCCAATGCAAGGGCATGGATCACACGGTGAAAGTGGTCGAGTAAAAGAGTTCTTGATTAAGAATATTAAAATTAATGTGGTTAAATCACACCTAAAGGGGGATATTGTTATAATGTCAGGTGTGATGAATTAATCTCATATCGGATATTGGATAGATAGAGTCCAATATATATAGTGAAAAAGACTCATATCCCATTAGTTTAAGTTTTTTGGATGATTTGGTGTCTGGCTTATTATATGCATTTGGTTTAACACTCTTACGGCTCCCCAACAGAGAAGAAAGCGGAGAGAAAATAGCTCCTTGAGCTTGCGGGGCTGGACGGCGTGGGAGAGGCAGCAATTGTTGAGGATTGCGACGATCTTGCTTGGCAGGGGCTTCTCCTCTGTTACTGCGACCGTCATTGTGCGGTCATTGCTGCTCGAAATTTGAAATTTTGAGCGGAAAAATGTGGGCTTGGGGGAGGAAGGAGATTAGGAGAGACATGAGGCAACGGGAGAATTTACCCCAAGAAAAAGGAAAATTATCGATAATTCTTGAAAAATCTCGAATTTATCATACAATCTTTTTAAACTTGCCAATAACCCTTTTATATACAATCCAAAATCAGTAATATAAACAATTAAAGATACAATAATATGAAAAAAAGGATATAAACATAATTTTAATAATATGAACAGATGTTGTTCATAATGAACATAAAATTCTAAATATTGTTAATTACATTCGGATATGAACATATATTTTATGAAGAACTGAGATTATTAATTATTTTAAAAGTCAGAAAATTATTAGTAAATTGAAAAATGTAGAGGGTTTGATCTGTAATTATCCCAAAGTGGCCGTTAGAAAGACCGTCGAGTAGGACAAGATCCAATTCGCCCATATTGCCTTGGGATCTGTGTTCATCTAGCAAATTTTGAAGATAAGACCAGCCAAATTTTTGGTCCGCTTACAATTGAGAGACGAGTATAATCAAATCCAGTCAGCTATGTATCTTGGTGGAATCACATTTGGCCACTACGTGATTAGATGCAAAGTCAATGGCTTAGTTATTAATAATTTGGAAGATAAGTCTCATATAATTGCCATTTTCCCTGAACCCATCAAGAAGTAATAGTGGCATATCCTAGTTTTTTATTGACAAACCAAAATGTCCGAATAACTCTCTCTCAATCTCTTCATATATTTAAGATTTTATAATATTTAATTATTTAATTTGAAATTATATTTTTTTCATGAATTAAGAAAATAAAAAGACACTAGAAAAGACAGAAGATAAGTCACTCTTTTGATCGCAAAAAGATGTGCAAATTTTAAGACTTAAATATTGACTTATACCATTTGAGTTAAATATATTATTATATTTGATTCCTGTTTTATTTATTAAATGATTTTTCTTGCAATTTGAGAAGAAAAATAGAAGTGAACTTTCCAAGCTGGAGTTATTTATGGTTTCTCATACAAAAAATGACTGATAATCAATTGATGAGGTGTTTGTTACAGCAATGGTGAAAATCTATTCTAATGTCATCATGTGTTTGAATTAATAAGCTCATGCTAAGATTATTGTTGCTCATTTTTCAGGCCCAAAATTATGAGTTGATGTAGACTATGTCAGAGAATTTCACCTCAGACACAACAACTCAGAATAAAATCTATGATCGGATTTTCGATTGTGGGAGGCCCGATCAACTGCGAACATTTAGTATGGGGTTGACACTCAGCCAAGTCTCTGACTTATCCCTCACAACTTTGCAAGGTGAGCCATTGTTCTACATCCAACCAGTATGGGAAATGATATAGGCAAAGGTAAGTAAACATTTTGAGAAGTGGAAAAATGACTTCATGCCAATGCAATCACATACCATCTCTCAGCCAAGTCCTACAACTTCACAAAATTCCTTTCGAACATAGCGTACATACAGATGAAGCAAATTCATCATTCTTATACTTTATATATTTTTTATTTATTATTTATTCATAAAATTAGCACAAGTCTCTATGCCTTATGAGATTTTAGAAATTGAAAACCTACAAAATGAGGGTGCTAGTAGACAAGAGGGCTTGGAAGGAACTCCTTTCACTTCTTTGCAACTCTAATATAACTATGATATGTTTTGTTAATCACCTAACTTATGTATTCGTTAAACACCTAACTACAATAAAAACTAGGTGAGGATGTGAGGATGTGAGAATACATGCATGAGGTGAGGACATGGGCATAGGGGTGGAGACACGGGCATAGGTATGAAGGTGGAGACACAAACATAGGCACAAGGACTTGTACAGGAGTGGAGACACAAGCATAGGCATGGAAGTAGGAAAACAAGCATAGAGAGGGGGATAAACATAAGCACAAGGATAGGGACATGAGTACAAGTGTTGGGATTCATAGCAGTGTTGGGATTCATAGCAGAAGGTTCACGAATCACCTTTTTCTCAAACAACACAAGAAACAAAAAGTAATGTAAGATAAAAAATAATAATAAGAAAAAGTATAGCGATATATGTGGTTCACCTAAAATCCGGTTACGTCCATGGAGGGAGTGAGAGATCTACTATCAAAAGGCTTTACAAGAGTCTGTAAGAAAGACTGTACTCTTTCTTACCCAACTAAATTCTTTCACCAAGTCTCGACAACGCTTTGACCTTCAGAGAGAATTTCTAAGAGAACACCATGAGAAACCATCGAGAAGCACTAGAAAGACCCACACACGAGAGTCGCTACTCTCTCTCTTTCTCTTCTCTCTATTCTCTCTATTTCTCTCTAGTTCAATCTTAGCACTACATCACATTTAAACCTATGTATTACTAGAATATTTATAGGCTCTTATTGAGTATGAGTTTTTCTCTAATTATAACTTCTAATATTACATAATAAGTATTCAAAATCAATCATAATTCTAAATATAACTTTGGATTCCTACTTTAACTTAAACTCTAATATGAGTTTGAGATATCCAAAACTCAACAATCTCCACCTTGGCTTGAACTCAGACATGCCACTATCATGAAGCTTCAACCATCATCTTTCATCCAACCTCTTCCCCTAGGCTACTAGCTTATTCAGCTAATCACAAGATGCGAACTCGACTCAACCTCAAATTCGCTCTTCATGCCTACAGTCTTGTACTTTTAGAAGCCTTTTGGATGACCTGTGTCTTTTGCTATAGGAAAAGTAACTCAAGAAGAACGTCTATCTCCCATCAAATCATTCTGAGTATCATACTTCCTCTTCACTACTATACCATCAGAATTCCACCTACAATGGTGTTCTCTTCTAATTGATAAATATTATTACACTTCTATCCTTTCATCAAGATTCTAATACTGTGTGTCACCTTCATGACTCCATCTCTCGCTAAATAATTACAACCTTTTAAGTCTAGTACACCAAGTGAAATTAGATTTTTTCACATCTTGGGGATGTGTCTCACTCCAATAAGAGTACGAACCGCTTCATCAAATATCTGAATTTGGATTGTTCTCACACCGATGATCTTACAGGTTAAATTATCACTCAACGAGACAATATCTTTTTTCTTATTCTCCTCATAAGAAGTAAATTAATCTTTCATGAAGCAAACATGGTAAGAACTACCGAAATCTAAAATTCACTAACCAAAAATGTCAATTTCTGTAGATACTACAAGAACGCCTCCGTCTAGACTTTTCTCAGAAGTATTATCTACCACTGCTATTGCCATATTTGAAGACTTTATCTTTCCACGATCTGGACAATGCTGCATGATATGGCTATACTTCTTACACGAATAACATTATACCTTCACCTTCGATTTTAATTTGGACTATTGTTTGCCTTCTTCATATTCTCTTGATATTTCTTTTTCATGAGCCACCAATACTTCACTAATCTCTATATCGATATTGGAGTTTTTTCTCTTCTTATTAGAAAGAAGACTACCTATCAGCTCTTCCATCTTGAGAGTTTTTTTATCATAAAGAATTGTGATCACAATATGATCGTATAAAGTAGGAAGAGACATCAAGAGAATTAGTGTCTTATCGTCCTCTTCAAACTTCACATCAACTTTCAGCAAATTATTGATAATCTTATTGAAGGTATTCATATGATGTAATATAGTTATACCTTCACTCATACACAATCTGTACAACTGTTATTTCAGGTAGAATTTATTTGTGAGGCTTTTTGACATGTACAACCTCTCAAGTTTTGTCCAGATGTCTATCATCGTCTCTTCATCAATGACATTATACAAAATCTCATCAGTCAGACTGAAAATAATTAAATTTAATGCCTTCTTATCTATCTCTTTTCAGTCTTCCTCGCTTATCTTGGTCAGTCTCTATTCTTCACTCTCTAATGTCTTTTGCAAACCTTAACAAATAAGAACTACATTCATCTTCTTCTGCCATAAGATAAAATTTATCTTATCATTATACTTCTTTATCTCGAGGAAGGACTTTGTCATCTTAGTTATTTACTCATAACCTTTGATACTAATTGTTGGAACTCGCAACAAAAGGTTTACGAATTATCTTATTCTTAAATAATATAAGAAATGAGAAGTAATACAAGATAAAAATAATAAGAAGAAAAGGTACAACGATATACGTGGTTCACCCAAAATCGGGTTACGTCCTTGAGGGCGCGAGAGATCTACTATCAAAAGGCTTTACAAAAGTATATGAGAAAGATTGTCATCTTCCTTACCTAACTAAACTCTTTCACCAAGTCTCGATAATGCCTTCACCTTCAAATAGAATTTCCAAGAGAATACCACGAAAGACCATCGAGAAGTATTAGAAAGACCCACACATAAGAGCCGACACTCTCTCTCTTTCTCTTCTCTTTATTATCTCTATTTCTCTCTCTCTATTTCTCTCTAGTTCAACCTCAACACTACACCACACCTAAAACCCTATATATTACTAGAATATTTATAAGCCCTTATTGAGTTTAAATTTTGCTCTAATTATAACTCCTAATATTACATAATAAGTATTCAAAATCAATCATAATTCTGAATTCAACTTTGAATTTCTACTTTAACTCAAACTCTAATATGAGTTTGAGATACCCAAAACTCAACATCCAAGCACGGGGATATGGACACGAGTATTGAGACATGAACACGCACACGGGGATATACGCGAGGGTTTGGATGGTTTGGGAAATCTTCTTCATATTGTCCCTTATTTTTTGATTCGTTTCATTTATTAAAAAATTTTAGAATTTAAGTGTTTAACTGTTTGATATTCATCTTGATTGAACAACTCATAATATATCTTTCAATTATACTATTAATATACATATTATTTGATTTAAAGCTACAAGAGAAGGAGACCTCAAATGAGCGAGCCAGCAAGCGTTAATTGTCAATAATGTTTTTTCTTTTTTTTGGATGAATATATTTATTTGGACTTTTTTTTTTCTCTTTGATAGTAATATATTTGGAGATGTAATTTTTTTCTAGATGATGGTTTGGGAATTTTAAGGTAATTTTTTTACTAAAGATTGTTGATTTGACCTATTTCAATGTAAGTACAAGACTTTTAATATTTAGAAATGATATCACAATTTTTTAAGAATTTTTTTCCAATGTTTAGAAAAGAAGCACCAATATTTGTATATTTTGCTAGTTTTTTCCAAGTGATAACATAGAAGAACAACAAACATCAAGTAGTGCACTGCAGGGGCTTTTGAAAAGTGTTGACAAAAATAGGAGACTATTGACAGTACTTTTTTGCAAGCATCATCAATGACTATTAGCGGTGCTTAACATAATATATCATTAAAGATCTATTTTTGCTAGCACTTTATCTGAAGCGTTGACAATGTTAATTAATTATTGATATGTTTGTAACATTGCAAAAAATACCAAAAAACTTTTATTGACATTTCATAAGCGTCGGTATTATATGTGACACAAATTTAAATGGTATTTTAAAAGCACCACATAAAGCACTAATATTATATTATAGGTGTTATTTTGGGTATTAACATATCTTTTAAAGCAACCCCAATACCTTGTCATCTTGTAGTGATGTATGAAGGCCTAAATGGTAACTTAAGAGGGGATATGAATTAGATTTTACATGATATCTTAACTTTTTAGTAAATTAAAAATCTAATTCAATCCTCAAAAGTACAATCAATATAATTAAGATAATAAATGAGATAAGAAAAAAATATACTGAGATTTTATATGATCCAGTGACCAACCATACCTACTCCATAATCTTTATCTCATTCTTAAGAACTTCAAACACTCCACTAGTGATGTTGAATTTTAAGGTGAAACCAAATTTTTATATCAACTCACAATTCACGAGTGTTAGTTTTTTAGAATGAAATCAAGTATGTACAAGTCTTGCTCCAACTAAGTAAGAATCAACTTCAACATAGGAGCTTTGTCTCTTACACATTCCTAACATCATAGGAGTATTTACAATATGAAAATAGAGAAGAAAATTTACAAATTTATCTCTCTACAAGCTTGAGTACAAGAGCATGAAGATTTGAAAGTGAAATCTATAACTAAATCTCTTATTAGATTAGAAGGCTTGAAGGAGTTTGTTCTCTCTCTCCCTCTCTCTTTTCAAAGATAATCAAAGATATAAAAATTATCCTAAAAATAAGCTTCAAGCTCTTAAATATTTATTGGAGAGAAAACTAGCCATTATGGAATCACCCCGACTATTTTCTATTGAGTTTAGACATCCGAAATTAATGTTCGGTCATTGGAACCACTCCAACAATTGAAGAAATCTAGCCGCTACAAGATGATATCACCTATTCAGACACTTGAAATATATATTTGGGTGTTCAAACCCTCAACTTTGGGTATCTAAACTCAAGGATGGACAATCAAAGATTATAAATTCTAGAATGTAAAAAAATATGTCTATTAACTTTGAGCATCTAAATTATAAGATTCAAGTGACCGAAATTATCAATAAAATATATTAAGTTTTATTGCAATATTCGGCATTTGAACCATAGGGTTTGGACTATGGGATTTGGATAATTGAAGTTCATAGAAAACCTTTAATAGATTGATCTACAACTTCAATCTTTTAACACAAGGTCAAACTTAACTTGGATAAAAATTAAGTTGGTAAAAACATTTCAAATTAAATTAGGGTATCAAACAAGGGCTCTAAGATATAAATTCTACAAATCAAAGCTTCAACTCAAGTAAAAAAGATTGAAAGTCTAAACCTATAAAATTGAGCCGATTTCTTGAGTCATATTCAAGACATCAATAAGTTTTCAAGATACGTTGATTGCACTATCACACCTCAACGGATATATTTATTTTCATATTCATTTTCAATTTGAGATTTTCAAATAGTCTTTGGCTTCATTTCAACCTATAGTTAATATATAAGTAATATAATTCAACAAGTTATTAAATATAGTTTATTCATCATCAAAATCATTCAAGGCAACACTATACCTTTATTTTTTATAAAAATTATAAATAATGGTTATGGGGAAGAACTTACATGTAAGTTTCATTCTTTAAAAAAAAAATAATCTAATTTCAAATAAAATGGCATTTTAGAAACATTGGTGTCAAGCACCTAAGTAAAAAAAATCATATAAAAGAAATATCTTAATGGATTTCCACTGTTGATATTTAAACAAGGCTAAAAATTACTTAAAAGAATAATTATGTTGAAATTGGCTTTTGTGCTCCACTTATGACTTAGAATCTACTATAGCATCTTAGGTGCCAAGTGGCATCCCAATAATTTGCTAATAGGACTGCTAATGGGCTTGATCGGCTTGAAAGTCCGATTTAACCCAATTCAAAATTTTTCAGTTTGAGCCTATGATTTTCATACCTTGAAACAAATTTAGACCCAAAATTTTGACAAAATGAAATAGGCTTGACATAAAATTCGAACCCTACAGAAAAATCTAGCATAAAATTTCAAGTTTCGGTTGGATTCCGATTTGAAGATTAGACTTCTGATTTGAACTCAAACTTAGTAGGGTCAAACTAGCTGCCCTATCACACCCCTATTTGCAAATCAAAAACAACGACCAAGCATCTTACTCCTTATTTAACGAGTGTTAATCAACCTTTGTTATGACTTGTGAACTCCTTCGGTTTTAAAATTTTCCCGTCAGCATGTTTATCTTAAGGGGCTGTTTGGTTCGATTTTGAATTTAAAATTGTAAAATCAAGAGAATTAAGTGATCTCGGGAAATTGAAAGGACTAAAAGAATTAGATAATTTCAGTATTTGGATGAGTATTTTTTGAATGAAATTGAGATTTGCATAATTCATACATTCTAAAATTTCATTGTTTGGTTGATAAATAGAATTGATCGATTTCATTGATTTGTTAAATTCATGTGTTTGGTTAGAGTAGGATTGAGAATTAGCATAGTGCACAAAATAATAATTTATATGTAAATTATTACAAAAATATAATAAATTTAATATATATATTGGTAATTTAATTTTCACAATTAATAAAATATTCTAATGAGTTGCACAAATGAAGAGTTATATAAATATATGTTAATTAATTATTATTATTTAATATAATAATATTATTTTCATATCAAATAATTTTTAATAAATAAAAAATAGTTTCTTTTTTGAAAATATGTTATTTTTAAATAATTAGGAAAGTATAATAATGTTATTATTAAATATAAAAAAATGATTAAAAATAATAAATATTTTAAAAAGGTCAAAAAATAGCAGGTTATGTAAGTAAATTATAATCAATTATGGATTTATTTAATATAATTTTGTGATTATCTTGTCAAATAATTTTTAATAAACATAGAAAATATATATTTATTTTTTGAAAATAATTTATTTGTAAGTAATTTGAGAAATAAAATAATTTTATTTTCAAAATTATTGAAATAATTTTAAAAATTAATAAGATTTTACAAAAATGCCCAAACATGAAGGGCTATATAAATAAATTGTAACTAATAATGGATTTATTTAATATAATTCTGTGGATCTCTTTTCAAATAATTTTTAATAAAATTAAGATATGCATATTTTTTGTAAAAAACATTTAATTTGTAAGTAATTAAAAAATTATAATGATTGTAATATTAAATTATTAAATTGATTTATACAATCTTCTCATTTCAAAAGTTTATAGTTATAGACATCTAACTGATGATAATCAAAGACCACTTAGTAGGTTAATACAAAAGACCGCTCAGTGGGTTAATAAAAAAATACAGTTTAGTAGGTTAATACAAAGGATAACTTAGCAGATTAATACAAAATATGTAACTAGATATTCATATTATCCAGAAACTCCTGAAGCCACTCAATTCTGGCATCATCATCTATGTCATCGACAAATGTCATACCATTAACATCGTTCTCATGTAAATGCCTATATGCAAGTTTTAGAAAAGGTGGTACTAAATCGTTCCCCTTTGAATCTCATCAAAGTTGGATATATGTCTTTCTTCCAAGAATCTTTTCTATCTGTTCGAATGGCATATGCAACATTGAGCATGCCGATTATCAACTCTTCCATCATCATCTGATCAATATTTTTCTCCTTTTGCTTACATGACCTCGATGTATTTTCTGAAAAAGAGGCTTGTTGCTGACCTTTCGACTAACTACCATCGTTATGCTTGGTAGAAGGTCTCTCTCTACAAGCCACATTCTAGGTATTCTTGCCTATAGAATGTTATTGTCGAGTTTCCTCTCTATTAAAATCTTCTCCAATATTGTTAAATGCAGATCTAGCCATACTGCCAGTAGCATAGTCTGATCCATAAATCAATAACAACTCCTTGTATAAGGGTATACGCGTGTTCAAAATATGTTTAGCTTCTAGAATTTGCTGTAAGATTATATTTGAAATATATCAGATGTAACATAAACTAATAATATATTTTAAAAATAATAAAAAATAGAAAAAAATTATTTCTTTCTTACGGCTACGATATCAACATAGACTTGTCCAAATGTTATGATCATCTTCTCATCCTCAAATCCACCCTTCCGCACTGAAGTCTTGTACCTTTTTTATGGTTGCAACTCACTTCTTTAATATCTTCTTATAATGACTTTCAACATTATCAGCGTTGAACTCAATATTGAACTGTGCATTCACAGCAGCATTTGTAGCTGCCACAAATGTTTGCCTCTTGAAAGACTTGTCTTGCTTTAAACTTGCATGCACTTGTCCAACTAAAAAATTAATAAGAAACTTAGAGTTGCTTTTAGACCACACTTTATGTGGTCTATGATTCCTGGTTTGTTTAACGGTATTGGTTGTTCCTTGTTCGACAACTGCTACTTCCAAGTTAGGACTCATTATGTCAGCAAATAAGTTGAAGTCCAGTCCTTCACATCCATCTGAGTCCATACCTTTCAAATAATAACATAGGCTTTAGTAAACAAGTATAATAATACATATACAGTTAATAACAAGCATAATAACAAGCAAACAAGTGTAATAATAGCACATCCATAATACAATTCATGTAAATACTTCAAGAAGTGAAATAGTTTGATATTAGCAAAAAATGATAAACACAAAAATATATTCACAAACACAACTAAATCCTAATGATGATTATAAGCCTCCCATATTTCTGTAGCTATTTTATCCCTCAAATGAATCCACTGGAGATTCTCCTCATGTTGCTCCCAGATTATTTGACTAATGTAGAATAACTTATTCTCTGCTTCTTCTAATGGTTCAACCTCGTTCTCATCATCCACATCCATATCCCTGTTTAGTATTTTGTCATTTGGATCAATAGCCATGACGTAGTTGTGGAGGACGCAACATGCTAGAACTATATCAACTTGGATTTTAAATGGAAAGAAAGGAGTCTCGTCCAATATACGAAAACGTGCCTTCAAAATCCCAAAAGCTTGTTTTATTTTAAACCTTAGAGATGCATGCCTGTAATTGAATAACTTTGTATTTTGTAGTGGGTGACCCAGTTGTTCCTTTAAATGGTATCTCACACCCCTATACAATGCAATAAATCCAACCATTGTTGAGTAACCAGCATCAACAAGGTAATATTTTCCTTCTATCAGCTTCAGACGACCGTGAGAAGGTCATGAAATAGCATCTCTCAAGACCATAAAATTATTTGCAGATCCTTCCCATCCTACCAAAATATATAAAAATTTAAGGCCGGTTTCAACTGCAGTTAAGATATTTTGCGTGACACTCTTACGTTCACGAAAACGTGCAATCATATCTGACGGTACTCTAGCATGCACATGTGTTCCATTAACTAGTCTAATACAATTCTACATAAAATATAATCAAATATTAAAGACATATTTTTAATCAAAAAATCTAATGAGTTAGAACAACATACCTTAAACCACGGATAGTAGTTACTATTGTTCTCTATGATAGGATGTGTCAAAATAACTACTTGAGACATAAACTGATCTCTGATTCCACATATAGCTCGGAGGCATGTATTAAAATATTGACTAATTATTTCACCAGACCTTAAAAAAACTATCTTCATACTTCTATTCCTTAAATGAAAACCAACATAATGCAAAAATATCGCAAGTTGTTCCTCAATGGTGACATGTCGTGTATTGTATAAAAGATTTTGATCTCACAATCTACTGACTAAATGTATGAATATAGGCACATCCATCCTTAGATAGTCAACACAATTACTTTTACTACCGTATAAAGTATTTTGAAGATTGCTATCCCTGAGAGACTCTCTGTTGGCTATTGGTTCAATGTGCAATTGGGTTCTTCTTCTTCTAATCAGCATTTGTACTATCAAACATGCAATATCAAGTAGCAATATCCAGCAGCTTGTATTCTCAACAAATCTAGGTCCTCCTCGTCCATCTAATATTCACACATTTGTCAAAATAATAGCTATATTTTCAACTAGTGAAATATGATAGTTTATTCACATACGATCCACATGAAATAGAAATGCCAAAGAATACATAGTTTATTCATGCATTCTTAATTGACTTTAATATTTTTAGCACTGCGAGTGAAGCGAATTAACGAATTAGCTTTACAAATTTGACCTGATCAACAAATTGATCTATTATGGTCGAAGTCGTTTCTTCAGCCCTTCTCTTACACGAGACGCGATTTTCCAACCAACTCATTCATCTGCAAAATTTCAATGTAAACACACCTGTTAGTCATATTTGTAGTAAAACAAAACAAGGTTATTTAAAAAATAGTGAAAAATTTTGGGGAGTTATTTGCAAAAAGCTATACCGATTCCTCCTTCCCCCTCCTGCTGCTCCTGCTCCCTACTTCCCCACAACGCACAACCAACAGACGACCACTGGTGTCGGCTCACCGCGGAAGGCACAAATCGAGCACGACTGGCATCGGCTCACCACGGAAGGCACAAATCAAGCACGACAAGTGTTGATCGTGCTCAATCACTAACGAAGATGCAGATCGAGCACAAGGCACGGTCGAGTACGGGGCGAGGTTCGGCAGATGTAGATCGACTATAGAAGGCACAAATCGAGCACGGTAAGCGCTGATCGTGCTCGATCACTTACGAAGACGCAGATCGAGCACGGGGCACGGTCGAGCAAGGAGCGCGGTCGAACATGGAGAAGACGAGTGAAAAATGAGATTTTCTGGAGGAAAAGACTGCACTCCTGTGTGGGAAAATAATAAGAATTCAGACGTGGGACCCACGTCAATTCTCCCGGAATTGGTGTCTTCCGTAACAAAAAGTAGGGAATTGAAAACCGGAAGCCAGAAGAGATAGAAATCATTCAATTCTTTTGATTCCTAGATATAGAATTGAACCAAACACAATAATACAAGGAACTGACTTTTTATTTCTTCAATTCTCCTCATTTCGGATTTCAGGAATCGAACCAAACAACGCTTAAACTCTTCTATCTTACCATCCATGACTAATTAAACAATGCTCTTTATTTTTTGAAAATAATAAGACCAACAATATTTGAACATGTGATATCTCTACGCAAGAGATTTATATACAATTATTGATGTAATATCTCTACTTACAAGAATTAGATACAATCACCCATTATTTGTGTATAAAAATAAGACACCTTAGACTTAATTTTTTTGTAAATTAAAAAAATAAATTTAAGAAAGAAAAGTTCTCGCATAATAATTCGAGTCCGTTATTAGTAGAGTTGCTGGTTGAACCATCATAAGCGCTCCCAATCACAATTCTCCCAGTCAACCGGTTGATTTGACATGCATACACAGACATTTTTGAGGGTTAGAGGTTGTTTGGTAACAGCCGGAATTTTTTGAATTGACTAAATTAAGAAAATTGAAGATCTAATTTTCTCCGTTCGACTGTTTGAATGTCAAAAGAAAATCTAAAATTAGGTGAATTCGTAATTCTAATAATTTTGAATTACTGATTTCAATTTAGACTGAAAAATGAGGAATTCGCAAGCAATTTTGTTCCGAATTCAGTGGATCCCACCCCCACCAAAAACCCTAATTCCCTACTTTAAAAGCGGCGGGAATTTTTCACCCCAATTCCGGCCTTCGTTCCTGTCACCCGAGCGCTCGTCGTCTCCGTCCCGAGCTCCCTTCGGCTGGCGAAGCACGTCGGCCAGACTCTTGCTGGTGATCGTCCCCGTCTCGAGCGTTAGTCTCCGTCCCGAGCTTCTCCCTTCGGCCAGTGAAGCACGTCGGCCAGACTCTCACTGGCGATCATCCCCATCCCGAGAGCTCGTCCTCGTCTCGAGTGATCGTCGTCCCCATCCCGAGCAGTAGTCGTCTTCGTCCCGAGCAGTGGTCGTCACTGTCCCCGGCAGCGGTTGTCATCCTGACCACTCATCTCCGTCCCGACGAGGCCCTCTACCTTCTCGACTGCCTCCGCCTCCTTGGCTACTGCCCCGACCCCCTCAACATCGCTAGCCTCATCCATGCACTCTACGACCTCCACCGCTATGCCAAGGCCCATCGTCGCCTCCTCCTCTCTATTGCTTCCGAATGCCTCCCCGATGACCGCACTGCCAATGTCTTCCTCGCCCGCCTCCTCGACGCCCGGACTCCCTTATCCACCCTCCAGGTCCTGAACCACCTTGTCGCTGCCAAGCCTGCCTTCGTCCCTTCTCTCACCAACTACAACCGCCTCATCGACCAGCTTTGTGCCGATTCCCACCCGCTCGAAGCCCGGCATCTTGTCATTTCCATGAAGAGGAATGGCCGTCTCCTAAATGTGGTCACTTATACTGCTCTCATCAATGGCTTCTCTCAAATCAGAGAGTTGGACCATGCACGCCAAATGCTTGACGAAGTGGTTGTGAGTGGCGTCTCCCCCTATTCTTTGACTTACAGTGCGCTGTTGAAAGGAGTGTTGAGGAAGCGGAGAGTGGAAGAAGCGCGGGAGCTGATGTCTGAGCTTTGGTCGAGAATGGCGTTGGCGTAGGACTCTCCTGTTGCAAACCTAATGGATGCCTTGTTGCGAGAAGGGTTCTTCCATGAGGTGTTTAGGATTACGCAAGAGATGCCTCGGCGGAAGTCGGTATGTGAGGAGTTTGCATATGGGCAGATGATCGATTCTTTGTGTCGTGCCAGGAAGCATCATGGAGCTTCGAGAATAGTGTATATAACGAGGAAGAGGGGTTTTGTTCCGAGCTTGGTTTCGTTCAATTATATTATTCATGGCTTGAGCAAAGTAGGGGAAGGGGGTTGTATGAGGGCTTATCAATTGTTTAAAGAAGGGATTGAATTTGGGTATTTGCTTCCAAAGCCTAATTATGGGGTGCTTGTCGAAGGCTTTTGCCGTGATAAGGATCTTAACAAGGCCAAGGATGTAACTGAGTATATGTTACAAAAGGATGGGATTGATAAGACAAGGATTTACAATATTTTTCTTAGTTCTCTTTGGCTAGTTGATAATCCTAGTGAACAGCTCAATGTCCTTGTTTCAATGCTTCAGAAGCAATGCCAGCCGGATGTGGTTACTCTCAATACTGTTATTCATGGTTTCTGTAAGATTGAGAAAGTTAATAAAGCAATGAGGATTTTAGATGATATGTTAGCAGGGAATTTCTCTGATCCAGATGTAATCATGCTTACCACCATTACTGGGGGTTTATTGGAAGTTGGGAAACCAGAAGAAGCCCTTGATTTGTTGCATAGAAGAATGCCTAGATTCTCTTGTGCTCCGAATGTTGTGATATATAATGTTGTCTTACGTGGTCTGTGTACTTCATACTAAACCGATTCAAATGACGTTTTTCTGTATCGTTCTATATATTATATATTGTATGTGAATCTATTTTATGTTATATGTTGATGCCTATAAATTTTGATACCTACAATTAATTACTTCTACCTTAAAAAATATTTTATTGATTAAATACTGTTTAAATCAATTATCCTATTTTTTTTATAAAAAAGTTAGATATTATAAGTATACAATTCTAATATTATTTATTTTTTTAACCACAAAAATATGTCTAATTAATTTACTAATTAATATTTATATTTATTTAAAATTAAATATTGAAAATGTTAAAAAATAGGGGTAATCTCACCGATTAAGAATTGGGTGATCATATCTCCAATTTTAAATCCAACCAAACACCGAAATTTCAAAAATTGACGAAATTCGTTAATTTTTATTTACATTTCAAACAACCAAATTCACGGAATTGACTCAATTGACAATTTCTTTTTTTATTGTAAAAATATATTCAAACACCGAAATTATCAATTCTACCAATTTCTTCAATTCCTCGTAATTGACTGAATTGATAATTTTCTCAATTTCGAATCCAAAATTATCCAAACGGCCCATATCCTTTCACTCTAGGTACTCCACGGTTTCAACTATCTACTAACTTAAGCCTTTGTACGGTTTTCCATAAAATTGCAAAAGATAGGGGGTTATTTGAAACATCCAAAGCTAAAATCAAAATGGTTGCCGACAAATTATCTTTTTCTCCCCGCCGCTCTGCTCCTCAAAACTCAAATGGCCAGCTCGGCGGCGTCGAGGATGCTAACGGTGACGGCCGCCCTCGCATCCTCATCGGCTGCGTTGCTCGTCGCTCGGTGCACCATCGCCTGCTCAACCTTGCGGATCACCCCACAGCCGCCGGACCTCATCCGATGGGTGAGACGCGAGGGAGGGTTCGTCCACCAGACGCTGAAGATCTCCGACAAGGGCGCCGAAGGGCTCGACGTCGTCGTCTCCGACGAGATCCCAGAAGGATCGGAGCTCATCTCGCTTCCCAGCCACCTCCCTCTGCGTTTGAAGAAGTCACCGGACTCCGATGGGGACGCGGCGCTTATGGAACTTGCGAGTCGTATTGCTGGTACTTTTTTTCTCAGTTTTTTATGCCGATTAATTTGTTTGTACATTTTTCTATCGCTGTTGCTTAGGCTGGATGTCTATTACGAGTAAAGAAAGTTGTCTCCTTTTTTTGCTGTGATTTGGAGAAAGCTGGTTCTTTGTTCTTGGTATCTGCTTATATTTTCTGTCTTAATTGCAAAAAAAAAAGCCTCTAGAATCAGGCTATACAGATTTTCTATTGTCTGCCCACATTTTAGGGTTTTCTGCATCTGACTCTTTTAGATGTTGTGTTGTGTATAACCCGATTAAATCGTCATATTTGGGTATAGTTCCCTGAAGGCTTTCAGATTATTAGAGGTATGTCCCTGCATTGCTTTTCAACTAGAACCTCGCCTTAATCTATTCATGCAAAATGACATTTAGCTTGCAAAAATCTACTTGTAAGTGATTATTTTCTAGAAACAGCACCTTGAAGGTTTGGCTGTTTTTTTAGCAACTGCCCAAATTTTTTCAATTCTACCTTTTCCCTGCCTCAGTTATATTCTCAATAAAACAGGGTGATGTACTGATTGGAAGTTAAAAACATGGGAACTAGATGGTCAAGAATTCTGACTGTTAGGTTCTTCTTTGCTCAAACAAATGCTGCAAGTTGAATTTGGGTCTTCAATTATATCTATAACTTAGCAAGATACTTGGTGTGTAGTCAATGGGCATTGTACTACACAATTTTCCTGTCTCATCATAGGCGGTAACTTTCTATTTTGCAAATTAGGATGTAGTGATTTTTTAGTGAGGAGTGGGAGCATGTAACAGACGAAGTCTGGGCTATGAAAGTGGGTCTGAGGCTTGTTCAAGAGAGAGCAACAGTTGGTTCCTTTTGGTGGCCATACATCAGCAGTTTGCCGGAAGCCTTCACTGTACCTATTTTCTTCTCAGGGGAGGACATAAAAGGCCTACAATATGCACCACTTATTCACCAGGTAGGTAAACAGTTAAGTAGATGTTTATTTTCTCTTCATTTCTTCATTATGCATGTTAATTTGAAAAAAATTGAGTTAATTTATGATGACCATGATTGGTTTACCCTTGCAGGTGAACAAGAGATGCCGTTTTCTCCTTGAATTTGAGAAAGCGGTCAAACTCATGCTTGAGAATTTACTTCAAAGGATCATCCTTTTGGATGTCAAGATGTAAATGCTTCTTCCCTTGGCTGGGCCATGTCTTCAGTTTCTTCACGGACTTGTCGCTTGCATGGAGAGGCTCTCCCTGATGGAAAGCATCGTGACACTCCTATGTTGCTTCCTCTTATAGATATGTGCAACCACAGCTTTCACCCGAATGCCCGATCTGTTCAGGAGCAAGATGCTAGCAATCCAAATATGCTAGTTACAGTGAGTTCTTTTATTTGATTTACCTTTTCATGTCTATAATCATATTTTTTTTCTACTTTGTTGAGGTTTTTTCTGCTGAATTTTGTTTTTACTGCAGTATTTTGCTATTTTTTTTGGGTCAAGAATGCAGTATTCTGTTCTTCATCCACACTTTGCTTGTTTCGTGCTTATAGTTTCTTTTTTTCCCTCCAAATCCTATATACATTTTTTTACTTGTATTCATAATTTTCACGATATAAAGCTGTCTTTTCAGTTCTAAGCAAACCTAATATGGTTAAAGCTTCCTCTTGATTGAAAGACATTTGTTCTATATTATTGTGAAGGACATTTTTTGATTGCCATCATATTTGATAACATTATAAATCTCAAATTAAAATGAGCAATGGTGCGCTAGTCGGACCTCCCATCGGGGGTTGTCCTCGATGCTTGGTGGACTCGGGACATTGGGAGAAGAAGCTAGAGATCTTGGAGACAAAGGCACCACTTGCTGGGGATTTTGGAGCTCCTGGCCCAACGACAAGGCCCATTCTCGGCTTAGCCCACCAAGCTTCCAGCCTAATGAGCAAGGTGTCTGTTTTGCCGTCCGAATCGAGGCATTTCAGAGCCACTTATAAGGAAGTGTTTCTTGCTGGCAAGAAGAGAATTCTCGAATTCGGGAAAAAGCCCTTGATCGGAGGATTGAGGGGTAGAAGGTATCGGCGAGGGGAATGGAGTTCTAGTGCTTTTACCTCCTCGAATGGGGGCATCGAGCTTCTAGATGTCAAAACCCCATCATTTGCAGACGTTGTGGAGGCACTAGTTATCGAGCATTGAGCTGTGGTGGTGGATTTAGAAGGAGGAACAATGATCAAGGTGAATCCTCTTGTTCTTTGATGAAAATCTTTAAAATTCTTGCAAATCCGGAGGTTAGGACGAGAATTGACTCTCTGGCAACCTTCGCTCGGATCAAGATTTTTCCTGGAGCTCCGTGTTCGGCTTAGATCCAGGGGATATGTGCACAACAATGGACTAGGACTTGGGAATGGAAACCAAGACTATTGAAAAACGATCAATTTTTTGCACAATTTCCCGATGTGGAGATCCTAGAGGGCGGCATCCTCCTAAAAGACATTCAGGATGAGAATTAGGCAAAGGAAATTCTACATTGGTCCCCAATGTGGTTTAGGAGAGTAAGAGGGTTTGGATAGTTGTTTAGACTAATGATATGCTATTTTGGAGCAGAGGTATCTTATCAATGACGCTAGTGGAGGTTGGGATGATAATATGTCTTAATCATTCCTTAGAAATGATTGAGGATGCCTGGGAAATTCGATCTTTGCTACGGGTGAGAGATATACAAGATATCCTCTTAAGGATTCAAGAGTTTATTGGAGATTTTCAGGTAGCTGCAAACTTAGCGATCATTAAAATCTTGAATGATAATATTACAATGGAGGAAGAAAAAGAAGAAATAGAATGATATTGGATATAACGATGTTGTTCTCCCAAGCCGATCTATAAATCGGTCAAAACCCTTACTTTGGAGGAAGAGGACATTGACATAAGCACTGAGGACTTTAAATTCTCATTTCTCTTAGAATAGTATTTTTTTTCTGCCAAAAGGCGCATTTAGTTTAGTGGCTCTGATGTAGAAAAGAGAATGGAGATGAGCCATTTATTGGATAGACAAAGACACTTGGAAGGAATTGGCTGAAAGGGACTTGCTTCAAGGAGAAAATTTTTTGCTGAACTCTTATTCAGTAGCTGATGAAATAGTGGAAGGAGGAGGATGAAAAGAGATAAAATGCTGGATGGGCCAAGGCACTTGGAACCGACTAAATGTGGATGCTTGACCAAGGGACCATCCTGCGTAAGTGCACCCTCCTCTCCGAGAAGAACAACCTGAAGCTCGTGTCAGTTGTAGCTTCTTCAAAAGGCTCTATTGAATCCCCCTACGAAAGAGCTCTCATATTATCAGGCTTACTCAACGGGTAGTAGATGCTCCATGTACCTCCAAACCCTATAGTATCATACATGCACCATTCAAGAATAGAATTTTACATTTCAATTCAAGCATCTTCTCTTCATGGTCATAGGTTCCTTATGTGACTGATATACATGCTGATAACCTAAATGCTATAGCCATGTATAAAGCTTTGAAAAATCTGAAAAAACAAAAAGGTAATTATTAAGGAGAGGGAAAAATCATACCATGATAATTCTATCATGGAATATTACGGGATTAAGTACTTTCTTCAAAAAGAGATTTATAAGATTTATGATTTGTGAGATAAAAACTGATATTGTTGATATTGAAAAAATAAAAATTGAACAATTTTTCAAAAGTACTTAAAGATAGTTGACTGGCAAGTGGATCAATGAATGGATTTTCCTTCTATCAAAAAGAGCATTAGGTGGTATCCTCTTAGGGTGGAAAGCACTAAGTACTAATTGACTTCCCAACATTTGGGCAAATACTCTTTCTCTGTTGTGTTTCTCATTCTGAAAACCTAATTGTCTTGGTTATATTGTTTTGTATATGCTTCTCAAACCGATGATCATAAGTATGAATATTGAAATCAACTTAGTGATCTCAAGCAGGAAAAAAATTTGTTTTGGATAATTTTTGAATTTCAATATAATGAGATTCATCTTAGAGAGGAAAAACACAATTGGTAATAATATTGACAAATATGTGTTCAACAACTAGATGGCTAATAATAACTTACTTGACACCCCCTTATTAGACAGGTAGTTTATTTGGTCTAATAGATAACATACCCAAGTTTTGTTAAACTAAATAGATTCTTGGTCTCTTTAGGATGAAAGGCCATTTTTTCTCTTTTAATAGCTAAAACTTTATCTTAAAATACCTCAGACCATATATCTAGAGAACTGTTTATAGAAATTTCTAAGTGAAAAAAATGACGGTTTCTATTTGAGACCATGTGGTTGTAGGAGCATTTTGTGGAGATGGTTATGGAAAAATGGAAACATTATCGTACCCAAGGAGATGGTGTATCTAATTTGATGAAAAAGTTAAAAAGACTTAAAGTTGATATTAAAAAGTGGTGTAAGGAATATTTTATTAATATGAATGAATGTAAGGAAGAAAAAACTATTTGAGAACATAGCCTACATGGAGAAAGTGCAAAAAGATAACCTGTTGAGCGAAGAAAAAACTAATAGTCTAATTGACTTTAAACTAGAGTTGGATGATATTCTGAAAAAGGAAGAGATGATGTGAAAATAAAAATCTAGAATTACATGGTTGTAGGAAAGAGGTGCTAATATAATTTTTTTTCATAAATCTACTAATAATAAGAGAAAACTAAACTTTATAACTGAACTTTAGGATGAGTATAAAACATATGTAATAAAAGAAGGGATCATTAAACACTTAATAGAGTTTTACAAAAAATAGTTTGACATTAAAAAGGAATAGATTGTTAGAGCAGATGAGAGGAAAATATATCCAGACCAAATTGATCTAAAGGAATTAGATGCTAAATTCTTTAAGGATGAAATTAAAAAGGTTGTCTGGGATATAATTGAATAAAAAACCTTAGGTTTTGATGACTTCCCCATTCTCTTCTATAAAAAATTTTGGAAGGTGGTCAAGAAAGACATCATATGAATGTTTTTTGACTTATATGATCTCAAAGCATTTTTCAAAAAAGCCAACTTTGGCCTAATTACCCTAATCCCTAAAAAATAAGGTGCTAACTCCTTGAAGGATTTTAGACTGATCTGTTTACTTAATTGCGTTTTGAAAATCTTTATTAAAGTCCTGTTTGATAGACTTAAAAGGAGAATATCAGAATGTGTAAATCCTTCCCAATCCACATTTATCCTTGACATATATATAAGGTTTGTAGCAATTGGATAATAGATGATTTTTAGATGGAAGAAGCTGAAAAAGTAAGGAGCTTTGTTTAAATTAGATTTTAAAAAAGCATATGATATAGACTAAAATTTTTTATTTGAATTACTGGCAGGTAGAGGTTTTGCCATGAATGGATTATGTAGATAAAAAATCTATTGGAAACTATCAAAATCTCCATTATCCTAAATGGAGATATGATGGGAGCATTTTTAGCCAAAAAGGTATCAACTATGGTGATCCACTATTCCTATAATTATTTATTTTGGTAGCAGATTGCTTATATAGGATACTCCACTTAATATAACAGGTAGGATTAGCCTATGGTCTCTTTGGTGTTTTGAACCTACACTATATGGACTACACATTTATTTTTGGTAAGCTAGATGAGGATCAATTCACATGTCTAAAAGCTATTCTGCACATGTTTGAAGAATTGTCAAGAATGAAAGTTAACTTACAGAAAAGCTCTGTCATTGGACTGGATAGTAGTGATTAGTAAAAAACTGTGAAGCTAATTGAGATAATGAATTGTAGAATAGAGAAGTTTCCCTTTAACTATCTAGTTTGCCTATTAAGGACAGTGACCTAAATAGATTTGATTAGATCCATATGATTAGAAAAGTAGAAAGAAAATTAGACACTTGGATGGGTAAATGTCTCACCATTGGGGGTAGATTAATTCTAATTAACTTAGTAATTTCTACTATCTCCATATATTGAATGACTTTTAATTATATTCTCAAATAGGTCATAGAGAAATTAGACCAGTCAGATTCTTATGGAGAGGTACCAAAGTTGGATTCAAGTACCACCTAACTAATTGGGAGTTAGCAAGGTTTTAAGTTTTAGTTTCGCGATTGGTTTCAATTTTTTGATTAAAATTTGATTTTGAATTTAAAAATACTAAAGAAATTTTTAAAAATGGAAAAAAAATTTGTATACACATATATTTATTAAAATTATTAAATAAAAATTTTTTGGTAAAAATTTGTTTAAAATATGAAAGGAAAAAAGGAAAAAATTGCAAAATCCAAAAATAAAACTTGGGTCACCTTGATTTGGGTTTAAAACCTTAACCAATTGGGCTAAGTATGGTTGGTGATTAGAATATAATATATAAACATAAATAATATATTTTTAAAAATCTAAGCCAAAAATGCTAATTGAAACATTTCGGTTATAACCGAAACCGAAACATTTCGATCGAGACTTAAAACCCTGAGAATTACTATGCACTAGTAGACAATAGGAATGATCGGAAATACAAGATTTTGTTGTGTTTAATAAAGTATTGCTTATGAAATGGTGGTGAAAACTGTATAATGATGTTGATATAAATAAAGACAAGAAACGAATGCACAACAATTTACGTGGTTCGTAAACCAATCGCTCTTGCTCCACAAGCTCTCTTAATCTTGGGGATTTTAATTATTCTATTAGTGATGTCGTTCGTTAAAATGAAACAAAATATTTATATCAAACTCCAAATTAGAGTTCTGTTTTTTTTGGATGAAATCAAGTCTGCCACTCCTTTAGAGCGAAACCACATTCGTATAAACAATTTTACTTCTATTGAAAAGACTTATTCTTACACATTCGCACTTAGAAGTGTTTATAAGTAAAAAAAAAAAAAAGAAAATGTTACCGTTGAAGCATATTATAAAATTCTCTTAAAGGAAAATAAGAGTATTGAAGATTTGTTAGGAAATTGAAAAGTTTAGAGTATTTTTAGGTTAATAGGCTCGTGGGGCATTGATTTCATTTTTATGATAAATGTGAAGTAGTAAAAATTTGTTAAGAAAAATCTACTTATGTCTATTTATGGTCTTTGGATTAAAACTAACCGTTGGGGTGAAATCTAAAAATTAGTTTCGTTCTAATGATCAGAAAATTAATAGTTAGTTGTGCAAAATTCACGAATCGGACGTCCGTTTGGCCAACTGGTCGATCAACTCTGTTTTACTAAAATTATACCACCTCCAAGCTGGTTGTTCGGTTCTGCATAGTTCAGAAGTTTTGAATATTTTGTTTGATACAATCGGTCATTTGGTTTAAAAACAGATATCTAGTTGGTCAGAAAATTTCTGTTAAGAGGTTTTTGTAGAGCTTTATATAACGAATGATCTACATGATAAATCTTAAAAAATGAATTTTCGACATGACTAAAATTAATAAAAATTCTAAATCTATAAGTCTTGAGTTGACATTCCATTTTGAGTATTTTGAACTTTCATCTCGATATTTAAGCTTTAACTTCAAATTGTTATCCTCTTTATTTTTGAGTTATTGCTTTCATCATCTTAAAGTTCTAATTTTGAGATTTGGTCCTTCATGAATTTGAATGATCATTGTAAATTTTAAAATTTATCAAACATTTAAAAAACTTATTAAATACTAGTTTGATGATTATCAAAATCCAAAAAATAATATAATATTGATCATGAAATTATTGGACACATATTTTGTGATTGTTTCTTACTAAATAGGTGTAGAACCACTTTCTACCACAACTAAATTTACATCAAACTCCCACCACCATTGCTGAGATGTGAACTATATGGAGAGCAACAGTAAAAGGGAACAAGCTACTGTTAGATTTGGTTTTAATTGCATTTCTGTGGTTAGTTTGGTCTCAGAAAAATAAATGCACCTTTCAGAATGCTAGGATTAATGTTCAGTCAGTAATTCATTCCATATTGCTTCATCTTAACAGTCGAGCTTTGAACTGTCCGGATAAAAAGAAATTTGATTTTTCAGGCATTGGTGAAGCTGAACATCTTGTAACTCTTCTCTATCCTGCTGCAGATAGTCCTGAGACAAAGAGGAGCATATCTGTTGCTTGCCACACCTGACTACATCTCTCCTCTTCTGTTATGAAACTTTTGCTTGTTCTCTAGCTGCTATAAGCAGCCCTTTATAGATCCTCTTACAGGGTATTTGGGATTATTTTGGGATGCTGTTTTGTGCTTTACCTTTTGATGTTTTGTAATTGATACAAATTGTTACAGTGGCATCTTATTCTTTGTCTTTTGGCAAGACTATCAATGATAAGTCCTGGTTGCTCAAAAAAAAATGACATTTTTTATGTCTAGATCTGGTGGTCGATTTACGTTTCTGGTTACTCTTTGCCTGGTTTAGACTGGTTTAACTCATTTTCAGTATATCCTTTATCAGAAATTCAACCAGAGGAGTGACTAGAGTATTATTATTCCTGATGAAGGGTATACTGAAAATGAAGTTATTTTATTGGTAGAGTAATATCTATTTGGTACTATGCTGGATGCTGCAGTAATCTGAGAAACATTGGAGTTTGGTGGGAGACACCTGTTATAGTGCAGATATAATGCAGATGATAATAAACATTATCCTCATTTTCTGCATATCTCTTGTCTGAGTTGTGATCTATATTGGTGCCATATTTGACAATTAGGACTTGGAAGTTGATAGTGCAGATGACTGCTTCTGAGAGATCTGTGCCATTGGAATGTAGACATATTCTTGTACTTGCCTTTGGTTGCATATTTTTTTCATATAATTGTACAATCTATGAATATTTAATTCTCTTAGTTTGTAGAAAAAATAATCAGTCCACTGTTGAAGAGCATCAATTTAGTGTTAGTTCAAATCAAGTGGATAATTTTGAGCGTTATTTTGTAACTTCGAATATGAAATTAGTTTTGGTTTTCCGTAATCAACCAATTGGTCTCTTGATATATGCAAAACCTTTACCCTTTACATTTTATGCTTGTAGATTTCAGTTTTATAGTTGACACTCCTTGCTATCTTTTTAAAAGCATTATGCATTTGGTATACGACAAAGGTGCAGCACAACTAAGGACTACTGTTATTGGATGCTCTAATCTTGGCTCAGTCTGAACTGTTTCCAACCATGCAGATGTTTCAGTATTGAAATCTGAATAAAGCTGACAGTCACAGGAAATAAAATGGCTAAATCCGATGCAATATTCACGTTTGGGAGCTTGTTTAGTATGGCTACAGCACATGCTCCTGTCACTGCTTATAGCTAGTCTGTGTTGTACAAATGAAGAGTGTAACTAGCCATTTGTTATCACAAGATTCACCCTGTCTCTTCATGCCTGGTCAAAACCTCTTGATCTTGAAATTGAATGGGCTGTCACAAGGTAGTGCTTGAATTTCTTTGGTCATAAGCATCACTTTTGTTTTGGTATTGTGGGCATGGTTAAGATTTTTAGGCGTTGTTTTATGCCCACACTAACTCCTATAAATGATTTTCGTTTGGTTACTGCTGCAGTTCTCTGACAAATATTTGTCTCTGGGCATATAGAAAGAATACATATTTGGTCACTGTAACAATGGTAAAATTATTGGGATTTGTCAGCTTAAGTTCGTTAGCTGGTGGAGCTGTTCTTGTAGTATTGAGTGCACCTTTGGGTGTGTTTGCATGAGGGGCCATATGTACTAGTAACTAGTCTGTAAATTACACTGATTTTATAATATGTTTATTTTTCCTTTTCTTTTCTCTTCCTAATGTAATTTATAAAGAAGTCTCTGAAGTATTATCTGCATTTTGAATTCTGTCAAGTTGAAAGATTTTTGCCACTTTGACAGGTTGTAGCTGAAAAAAAATTGAAGTAAATGCCCCAGTGATGCTAAATTATGGTCGTTTAAGCAATGACCTTTTCCTTCTTGATTATGGGTTTGTGATTCCATCAAACCCCTATGATTATGTTGAACTTGTGTACGATGGTGCTCTTCTTGATGCTGCTAGTATGGCTGCTGGTGTTTTGTCTCCTAGCTTCTCGTTTCCAGCCCAATGGCAACAGGAGATTCTCTGTCAACTAAATTTACAGGGTGATGGGTCTGGCCACAAGGTTCTCACCTGCACTTCTAGACTTTTGATCTCTACAATATTTCCTTCTTGACTAATATAATGTATGTTTTCAAGTATACATAGGTCAATAAATAATTGATCTCTGTATTATTATCTGTGCTCATGGCACTTATATTAGGACATATACACATACGAGATGGAGCACTTTCATACAGACACAAAACATAGATAATAACTGATACAAATGTGGCAATCTGGATGACTTTAGTCATCTCACCAATTTTGTGGCTTTGATGAAAAGGAACTTCCATGATGTAGGCCATTTAAATTTGATGAGCCATTTACTCATTTATGACTCTGACAATGAAATAGGAGGGGAATGCCTATGTAGAAGAAAAGGCAGAAGGTTGGCTCCACTCAAAGCTCCATGGCTGTATCAAGGATCAAAAAGCACATATTATTGCCAAGCACCTCTACTGTTATACTGCCAAGTGCTAAGGGAGGAGATGTCATTCACCAAGACAAAGATATAGGAGGGGAATGACCAAGTATAAGAAAAGGAGAAAGCAAAAGGTCTCCCCATCTAGAGCACCATGTCCACATCAAGTTTCAAAAGTCCTTGACTATTGCTCATCATCTCCAGTGTTATATGGCTAAGGAAGGAGATGTCATCCATAGGAACAAATCCGAAATGTATCTCACTAGGCATGCAGAAAGTAAACTTTGCAAATGACCCGCAATTAATGTGGGCTGGATTCTTGAATATGCACTGTTCCGCTTGCCCTGTGAAACAAGTGCAACAATATGACAATGACCCAAATCTCTTTCATGTTTCCAGAAACAAATGGGGCCTTTCCATCTGCCTGGCTTTCTTGATAGCCCAATAAAATGAGTTAATCGCGTCTGACCTGAAGTGTGTCACTCTACACTGTTGGAAACAATGGGGGATAAGTATACCTGCATTTCACTTGAAACACATGAAATGGTCCTTGCATGTCAAGATCTTGCCATCTCTTGTATCACCAATGTGCAAGTTTTCAGAGCTTGATCGTTGGCAGAGTCCATCTAAAGAAATGAATGTCAATGACTGCTTCTAGCAGGACTAACCAGGATATGACCATTATCCTTGATGGGTCATTCAGCTGTATGAGCTTTTAGGTTGAAGGAAGAAGAACTGAAGAAGCATGTGTGGGCCTGTCCCAAGCAACAGTTTGTTGCTTGTTTCACCTATTGAATTATGACACCATGGTTAGCTCATTCTTGATACTTACTGCATAGGATAGTACCTCTTTTTTTTCTCAGAACTTTTCTCCAACAAGCGTCATTGAAAGGTACCTTTTGGAGTGTTTTATACCTGCTACCATTCCTCTTGGATTATTGTGAAAGCATAATTTGCAGCAACAAGGTTGTTCCCCACCAACATATGACCTTGTTAAAGGTCACTCAGCCATCAGTGGCTTTTAACCTTTAAAACCTGATTGTAGCTCATTGAGTTCAAGCCTTTGTGGTCAAGGCTTCACAATCGAAGCCTTCTTTCAGTTCTGTCAGGCAGTGGTATTATGTACTTTGGCAACATGTGCCTTAGCTTCCATTTTGTGTACCCCAAATGAATGTGAACCATGGATGCATCATCAATATGCTACTGGAATAAATTTTTTAATTGTGAAACTAAAATCATGGTAAAGATGAATCAGGAATATTATGTTTCCTCTTATTATTTTGTTCAATGGCAGAAAATATTGATTCTCCTTTAGATACAGGCATTATTATTCTGTTCACTAACTGGGAATTTGTTTTGATATAGGGGTCATCTAGATGCCCCTTTTGAAAGTTGCCTACAATTTTTGCAGTCAGCAGATACATGGATATTATTAGTATTTGTTGCATGAGAACTAAAAATTGCTTTTTTCCTTTTTCCTGTTCTTCACAATTGTTTTTTGTTTAAGACATAGACTATACATGTGCTGTTTTGACTAGATTCTGTTTATTCAGGCAACTTTAGGTGGTCCTGGCTTAGTTGATGGTCGGCTAATAGGTGCAATAAGAGTACTTCTTTCTAGTGACAAAGCAGTCCAAAAGCATGATCTGAAGACCCTGATGTCCTTATCAGAAGCACCATTGGAGGTTCATGTAGAAGTCACTGCTCTTCGAATTGTCATTGCTCTCTGTGCCATTGCCCTAGAAACACTTTCCCACAAAGGTAATGCAGGACGAGTCCATCTTGAAAGTGGGTGTCTGTAGGAGAGTTCGACTGCTCTCTGAAGCAAAATCTGTTGCTCAGAGCTAGAAGTAACTGATGTTTTTAATTCAATTGGATTTGATTCTGAATTTGTTGCCAATATTTCCTTCAGGATCCTATCAGATTTCTTATCTGTTTTAACTTGCTATGCATCACATTTGATTTGATTTTGTAGTGTTTATAATTGAATGTTGACAGAAAACATGACAAGCGCCATACTGTTCTTTTGTGGGGCTAAGGGGAGCTTCCTGTTATTTTATTTGCAACCCTAAGGGTTTGAAGATTATTCTTCAAAATAAAGACTGAAAAAAAGATAAAAAATGGGGCAGATTTTATTTTAGAAAAATCAAATTATAGTTCAAAATTATGTATTTATAAATCGCAAAAGTTATGTAAGAAATATTTAGTTGATCAATATTTAGGGGGTTTGCTTCGACTACACAGAGTTAACAAGTTAGAATTCAATACATGTGTGACAGAACTTGGATCATTTTGGAAAAAAACTGGTCTACGATGTGATCGATCACAAGGATAATTGCTCCAAATCTGATCGTTGACTTGTAGATTTATTTTCCTAACAATTGGAACCTGAGTCAGACATACAAACGCCAGAAAAAAAAGTAAAAAAAAACAGAGAAAAGCCAAAATTTCAGGAAAAAGAAGATTACATGGAATATTCACAATACGGAACCATCCGAAAACCAAAACTCATCGTGGACAAGATCCACCACCCGTCACCACATACACTATTCCTAAAGCAAAAAAGGTCAAAACCTAGCCAGCCATGACAAGAAGAAACTCCAACTCCCCCACAAAACAGAGAAGAAGAAGAAGAAGAAGAAGAAGAAGAAGAAGAAGAGAAGGAGAAGAACCCTAATCAGTGACCTACGGAGATGGCCCGGCCGGGCGCCGGTCCCAACGGTGACCGCGGCACCTGCTTCAGCTTCATAATCCCCCGCGAGACGGGCTTCGCCTCGGCGATCCACGGCTGCAACTGCTCCTCATTCTTCTCATCTTCCTGCTTGATCCTCCTCACTTGGCTATGCACCAAGACCTTTTCTTGATCTTGCAACTTGTTGTTCGTCTTCGTCTTCTCCGTGTTCTCCATGTTTGGCATAACAGACTAGCTTCTTTTCTTCTTTTTTGTTTGGTTAGGGTTTGATTCAGATGTATGGAGTCATATATATCGAGAGAGAAGAGGGGGTGAGTCTGGTTTGGTTAGTTGGAAACGGCTCTTTTTGGACAGTTGGGGGAAGGCATTGGGCGGCTCACCCGCTTTGAAAGTTTACTCAAGTATTTGGAAGTGGTTTGGTCTACGTGACCTTTCGGAATGAAATGATGGCATTTCTCATTCGGCATATAAAATTTAGGGTTTTAGTTTTGCATTTATACCCTTTCAAAATTGTAAATTGCACATGGGTTGTTTGATACTCCGTGGCGGTGAGATTGCAAATTTAAAATTTTCTGACGAGGGTTCTTTGCCTAGTTAAAACAAATTAGAGCAAGAGAAATATATTGACATCGAATCCATACCTGCGATCTATGAAAAAATTATTTCGGGAGTGCATATATGTAATTCGTAATAATATTTTATAAGAGGGTATGAAATTCTTTAGTGAATTAAATATATGATAATATATTATTCTCGTTCAATCATTCCCCTATTTGAACCTAAGTAGAAAAATAAAATCATTGAGAGGAGAGATTTGGAGCTGGAATGGTCGGAATTCACGAGACGAGCCTTGTTGCCGTGATTTAGAGTATCAAGTAAATTGTTGTAGAGGATAATGTGTAATTACATACTTTACAAGGATGTAATTGCTTATTAGTTGCAGGACAAAATTGCAAAAGTACTTAAAACTAGTGGCTTAAAGAAAATACACAAGTGGCTGGTTTTATATGATCCATGGTGGAAGTGTTGGCCAAGTTGATCAATCACGCAGTTTTGTGGTGTATCGTCATGCCATGTGTAAGGGCTGGTTGGTCATGCAATTAGATTAGATCATGTTTAATAAGTGATGTAAATTTATTCCCTAAATATGATTTATGCCAAAATTAAATGCATTGTTGACTCTTTTTATTAGGAACTATCATGTAAAAATTAACAATAGAATTTGGGGAATAAATTGTTAATTGCAAATATATCCCCGCAAAAGAGGAATTCACCAAACAGTAGATATTCACATACAAGTAAGCGATTGACGTATATTTGCACATTCTAGGGGCCTAAAATAGTATTATAGTGTTGTGGGGGCTTTATAAGCAAAGTAGTTTATTACTAAAATAGCTTGGTTGCTGTGTTTGTAGAATATTTGCAAGTTAGTGAGATCTTAGCGAATTATGAACTAGTGCATAATTGTACAAGATTTTGGGCACTTTTTTTTAATAAGAAATCCTTTTTTTTTATTTTCTTATTCTAGAAATTTTCTTATTTTGTTGTTGTTTGTTGGACAATGACCAATCTGACCTTGTTTTCCTGTCCGATCCACGTGGCGTGCTTACCATGGAACCCAAATAAAACTGCATTTGACTCATTTGTCTTTGTGATTTGAATTGGGAATCTGGTCATAACCTGAGTTTTTGATGTCTCATTATGAGACCAAATTTGACTTTGAATCTATCTATGTAATCATTTTTTTTGCTCTGATACCATTTTTTTAAAAAAAATTTAGCTTGATCTACTTATTTGAAAGTCTATTGAATTTTTTTTATCTCAAAATAAATTCATTTTTTAAAAATTGAAATCAATTTTATTTGTTTGGATTTTTTGCTTGGATACTCCTCAAAATATATGAAATCATATGTATAATCCTAAATATTGCTTAAATAATTTATTTTTCTTTTGTTTTTTCCATCTCGCAGCTATAAAAATTTTGATTCCAATTTTTTTTTGAAAAATATGTTTCTTGATTTGACCTTTTGTGCTATAGAGTTTTATTCGCCGATTTACGAATAAATTAATTTATATTAATTCGGATAAATTATTTCTGTCGTAATTTGACTTTTTCGTCAATCAAATAGACCACGACACAATAAATTCGTCTAGCTCAAGAAGAAAACAAATCTATCAGAGTTGGGACGCAAAGCAAATTAAATTAAACAACAACAACAACAACTAGGGAAGGAGAAGATTGGACTTTGTTTTTGAAAACATGCAGGTGATTCAATTTGGCTGGAAATTCGTGCACACTTGATTTTTATTGAGATATTTTCACAACTCCTATCATTCATTTATTTATTCTAGATATTATGTGAATTTTCAAAATTTAATAATAATTTAACTTTTTAGAGAGTTGTATGTTCTTCTGAGAAGTTCTGATACATATTAAGTCGGCTTCTTAATAGTCATTAATTGTAGAACTAAAACTATTGAAAAATCATACACAAATAGCATCCATAAAATATATTTAGCACGCAAAGTCAAAGGCAACGTTTGATTCAGGATCAAGATCAAAACTAGTAAATCACTTTTGTAAACTAATATTTTTAAATTTTCAATAATTTAAAGTTCGAAAAACTATTTAATTTTTTATAATAATTTAATTTAATAATAGCGTAAAATAAGTAATATTAATTTTATAAGAAAAAAAATAATTCTGAAAAAAGCTAATCCTGATCTGATTTCAAGCCAAACGAGACCCAAAAGCTTATTATTTTCATACATGCCTATTTCTAAAGATATTAAATAAGGAACGAATTTTTCACAGTTCAAGGATAAAAAGCTAATCAATAAATAACATAATATCTGATTAGGGTTTAGATTTTATTTGTCAAAAAAAATCTAAGATGGAATCATTTTATAAAGAGAGACCCCACCCAAGCGGTGGTCGTAATAAAATGGCTCCCTTTCAAATGGCCCCCTAAGTTCTCAAATTTTCAGACAAGTCCATAATACATTACTATGAAAAATGAAATTGGCTCCCTTTCAATTCTCAAAATTTGAAACACCCCCACAATGTAATAATATTAAAACTTTCTCCTTGAAATCTTGCAAAACTAAAAAAGGCTCCTCAACTTCCTTATAATTATATGTAACTCCTCAAATTCATATCTTTTCGCACAAAATTTTTTTTGGGTGAGTGCTAACCCTAATTATATTGAATATTTGTGAAATGTTTACTTAAAATTGTCAACAGAGGCATGAAGTGTTTGTTTTAAGTTGTTAACAGAGGCATGAAGTTTTTGTTTTACTCTTTTTGTTATTGTGAATTATTAACATATTTAAACTAATTAATGAATGATTTAACAACTTAGTGAGTATTCATATATTTGTTTTTTTTTTTTGCTCGAGCTCAAATTTAGTGTTTTCTGGTTTAAGATTTGATTTTTTTAATTAAATTGGCAAAAATTTTCTTGTTGACTAGATGTTCAAGTCAACGAGATTTTGTAAATTTGATTATTTTATAAGAATTTCTCTCACAAATTAAATTTATTTAGAAGAATTCTTTTTGCAATTTTTACAAAATATGAAATGTTGAGGGGTGAAGTAATATTTGTCATCTCACAGTTTCAATTAAATCTTAGTATTAGCCCAACATAATTGCATTTATACATATGTAATTATTAAAAAGATTGAGGAGTGTTTTATATTTTTGTGAAATTCCAAGATGCTATATGCAAATAACCATAAAGGTTGAGTCGAAAAACTAAATTTTCGAATTTCAAAATAACCCTACTACAAAGCAAAAAACAAAAAAAATTCTCTATAAAAAAATTAGATATCAAACATTAATTTCATGATAGTATTTACATATTGTATGTGAGAGATCATGTGTTAGAAGCCTATGGGTCTTGTAACTCTCTTAAAAAGAAAACAACCAAGAATTCATCATTAGTGTAATTTTTCACGATAGAACAAAGGCATTGGAGGAAGAACCCTTGAAGATTTGGCAAGTGAGTTCTTTTCAAATGAGCCATCATTAACAGGAAATGGATCTCCATAGTGGACTGCCATGACCTACTCATTTGAAAGGTCCTAATAAATAATGTGTTCTTGATCCACAGGGGAATGGCGACCAAGATTCGACTCAAATTGACTGACACCTACTTTTTTCTGAAACACAAAAGAGGATTCAAGACAAAGAGTGGGATGGATAGCCACATTGAGAACAACAACCAACACAGCAAGAAAGAATGGGAAAATCAATGTTTTCGTTGCAGAAATGTCTTTGAAGTGAAAGCTTTATTGGAAAAACATAAACTGACCTTCAAGAATGACAAACATTCCATCCATGCTATTCCATCCACTCTTGTTATTAAGTAAATTGTCGCAGAGGATGAATGTGTAATTACATACTTTACGAGGATGCAATTGGTTATTAGTTGAAGGACAAAATTGCAAAAATACTTAAAATTAGTGGCTTAAAGAAAATACACAAGTGGCTGGTTTTGTATGGTCCATGGTGTAAGTGTTGGCCAAGTTGATCAATTAGGCAGTTTTGTGGTGTATCGTCATGCCATGCGTAAGGGCTGGTTGGTCATGCAATTAGACTAGATCATGTTTAGTAAGTTATGTAAATTTATTCCCTAAATATGATTTATGCCAAAATTAAATGCATTGTTGACTCTTCTAATTAGGAACTTGGTAAAATCATGTAAAAATTAACAATAGACTTTGGGGAATAAATCGTTAATTGCAAATATATCCCCGCAAAAGAGGAATTCACCAAACAGTAGATATTCACATACAAGCAAGCGATTGACGTATATTTGCACATTCTAGGGGGCCTAAAATAGTATTATAGTATTGTGGGGGCTTTATAGGCAAAGTAGTTTATTACTAAAATAGCTTGGTTGCTGTGTTTGCAGAATATTTGCAAGTTAGTGAGATCATAGCGAGTCATGAACTGGAGCATAATTGTGCAAGATTATGGGCACTTTTTTTATAAGAAATCCTTTTTTTTATTTTCTTATTCTAGAAATTTTTTTATTTTTTTATTGTTTGTTGGACAATGACCAATCTAACCTTGTTTCCCTATCCGATCCACGTGGTGCGCTTACCATGGAACCCAAATAAATTTTCATTTGACTCATTTGTCTTTGTGATTTGAATTGGGAATCTGGTCATAACTTGAGTTTTTGATGTCTCCTTATGAGACCAAATTTCACTCTGAATCTATGTATTTAATCATTTTTTTTGCCCCGATACCACTGTTTTTTAAAATTTTTTCCTTAATCTACTTATTTGAAATTCTATTAAATTTATTTTTACAAAATACAAAATTGTTGAGGGGTGAACTAATATTTGTCATTCACAGTTTCAATTAAATCTTAGTATTAGCCCGATATAATTCCATTTATAGATATGTAATTATTAAAAAGATTGAGGGGTGTTTTATATTTTTGTGAAATTCCAAGATGCTATATGCAAATAACCATAATGGTTGAATTGAAAAACTAAATTTTCGAATTTCAAAATAACCCTACTACAAAGCCAAAAAAAAAAGAGATTCTCTATAAAAAAAATTAGATGTTAAACATTAACTTCCTGATAGTATTCATATATTGTATGTGAGAGATAATGTGTTAGAAGACTATGAGTCTTGTAATTCTCTTAAAAAGAAAGAAGTCAAGAATTCATCATTAGTGTAATTCTCCATGATAGAACAAAGGCATTCGAGGAAGAAGCCTTGAAGACTTGGCAGGTGAGTTCTTTCCAAATGAGCCAAAATTAACAGGAAATGGATCTCCATAGTGGACTGACATGACCTATGTATTTAATCATTTTTCTGCCCCGATACCATTTTTTTTAAAATTTTTTTTGCTTGATCTACTTAGTTGAAAATCTATTGAATTTTTTTTGACAAAATATAAATTATTGAGGGGTGAAGTAATATTTGTCATCTCACAGTTCAATTAAATCTTCGTATTAGTCCGACATAATTGCATTTATAAAATTATAATTATTAAAAAGATTGAGGGGTGTTTTATATTTTTTTGAAATTCCAAGATGCTGAATGCAAATTACCATAATGGTTGAACTAAAAAACTAAATTTTCGAATTTCAAAATAACCCTACTACAAAGCAAAAAAAAAGAATAAGAGATTCTCTACAAAAAAATTAGATGTCAAATATTAATTTCATGATAGTATTCACATATTGTATGTGAGAGATCATGTGTTAGAAGCTTATGGGTCTTGTAACTATCTTAAAAGGAAAGCAACCACGAATCCATCATTAGTGTAATTCTCCGCGATAGAACAAAAGCATTTGAGGAAGAACTCTTGAAGATTTGGGAGGTGAGTTCTTTCCAAATGACCCAACATTAACAGAAAATGGATCTCCATAGTGGACTGCCATGACCTATGTATTTAATCATTTTTTTGCCCCGATACCATTCTTTTTAAAAAATTTTAGCTTGATCTACTAATTTGAAAGTTTGTTAAATTTATTTTTTACAAAATATAAAATATTGAGAGGTGAAGTAATATTTGTCATCTCACAGTTTCAATTTAATCTTAGTATTAGCCCGACATAATTGCATTTATACATATGTAATTATTAAAAAGATTGAGGGGTGTTTTATATTTTTGTGAAATTTCAAGATGCTATATGCAAATAACCATAAAGGTTTGAACCCACAAACTAGATTTTCGAATTTCAACATGACCCTACTGCAAAGTAAAAAAAGAAAAAGATTCTCTTTAAAAATATTAGTTGTCAAACATTAATTTCGTGATAGTATTTACATATTGTATGTGAGAGATCACGTGTTATAGCCTATGGGTCTTATAACTTTTGTAAAAAGATAGTAGCCAAGAATCCATCATTATTGTAATTTTCCATGATAGAACAAAGGCATTGGAAGATGAACCCTTGAAAATTTGGCAGGTGAGTTCTTTCCAAATGAGCCAACATTAATAGAAAATGGATCACTATAGTGGACTGCCATAACCTATGTAGTTAATCATTTTTTTGCCCTCATACCATTTTTCTAAAAATATTTTAGCTTGATCTACTCATTTGAAAGTCTGTTGAATTTATTTTTAGAAAATATAAAATGTTGAGGGATGAGGTAATATTTGTCATCTCACAGTTAAAATTAAATCTTAGTATTAGCCCAACATAATTGTATTTATATATACGTAATTATTAAAAATATTGAGGGCTGTTTTATATTTTTGTGAAATTCCAAGATGCTATATTCGAATAACCATAAAGGTTGAAACCGAAAACTAGATTTTCGAATTTCAATGTAACCCTACAGCAAAGGAAAAAAAAAGATTCTCTATAAAAAAAATAGATGTCAAACATTAATTTCGTGATAGTATTCACATATTGTATGTGAGAGGACATGTGTTTGAAGTCTATGGGTCTTGTAACTCTCTTAAAAATATAGCAGCCAAAAATCTATCATTAGTGTAATCTGCCACGATAGAATAAAGACATTGGAGGAAGAACCCTTGAAAATTTGGCAAGTGAGTTTTTTCAAAATGAGCCAACATTAATAGGAAATGGATATCCATAGTGGACTACCATGATCTATGTATTTAATCATTTTTTTGCCCCGATACCATTTTTCTAAAAAAATTTTAGCTTGATCTGCTTATTTGAAAGTCTATTGAATTTATTTTTATACAATATAAAATGTTGACGGGTGAAGTAATATTTTTGATCTCACAGTTTCATGTAAATCTTAGTATTAGCCCAACATAATTACATTTATACATATGTAAATATTAAAAAGATTGAGGGGTGTTTTATATTTTTGTAAAATTTCAAGACGCTATATACAAATAACCATAAAGGATGAAACCAAAAACAAAATTTTCGAATTTAAAAATAACCCTACTGCAAAGGAAAAAAAAGATTCTTTAGAAAAAAATTAGATGTCAGACACTAATTTCTTGATATTATTCACATATTGTATGTGAGAGATCATATGTTAGAAGCCTATGGGTCTTGTAACTCTCTTAAAAAGATAGCAGCTAAGAATTCATCATTAGTGTAATTCTCCACAATAGAACAAAGAAATTCGACGAAAAACCCTTGAAGATTTGGCAGGTGAGTTCCTTCCAAATGAGCCTACATTAACAGGAAATGGATCTCCATAGTGGACTGCCTTGACCTATGTATTTAATCTTTTTTCTGCCCTGATACCATTTTTCTAAAAATATTTTAGCTTGGTCTACTTGTTTGAGAGTCTATTGAATTCATTTTTACAAAATATAAAATGTTGAGAGGTGAACTAATATTTGTCATCTCACAGTTTCAACTAAATCTTAGTATTAGCCCCATATTATTGCATTTATACATATATAATTATTAAAAAGATTGATGGGTGTTTTATATTTTTGTGAAATTCAAAGATGCTATATGCAAAGAACCATAAAGGTTGAACCCAAAAACTAAATTTTCGAATTTCAAAATAACCCTTCAAAAAAGCAAAAAAAAAGCTTTTCTATAAAAAAATTAGATGTCAAACATTAATTTCGTGATAGTATTCACATAATATATTCGAGAGATAATGTGTTAGAATCCTAGGATCTTGTAACTCTCTTAAAAAGATAGGAGCCAAGAATCCATCATTAGTATAATTCTGCACGATAGAACAAATGCATTGGAGGAAGAACACTTGAAGATTTGGCAGGTGAGTTTTTTCCAAATGAGCCAACATTAATTGGAAATGGATCTCCATAGTGGACTGCCATGACCTATGTATTTAATCAATTTTTTGCTCCAATACCATTTTTTTAGAAAAATTTTAGCTTGATCTACTTATTTGAAAGTCTATTGAATTTATTTTTACAAAATATAAAATATTGAGTGATGAAGTAATATTTGTCATCTCACAGTTTCAATTAAATCTTAATATTAGCCCCACATAATTGTATTTATATATAGATAAATATTAAAATATTGAGGGGTGTTTTATATTTATGTGAAATTGCAAGATCCTATATGCAAATAACCAAAATAGTTAAACCTAAAAACTAGATTTTCGAATTTCAAAATAACCCTACTGCAAAGTAAAAAAAAAAATAAAGATTCTCTATAAAAAAATTAGATGTCAAACAATAATTTCATTATAGTATTTACATATTGTATGTGAGAGATCATGTGTTAGAAGCCTATGGGTCATGTAACTCTCTTGAAAAGATAGCAGCCAAGAATCCATCATTAGTGTAATTCTCCACGATAGAACAAAGGCTTTGGAGGAAGTACCCTCCAAGATTTGGTAGGTTAGTTCTTTCCAAATAAGCGAACATTAACTTGAAGTGGATCTTCAAAGTGAACTGCCATGACCTATGTATTTAATCATTTTTTTTTCTTGATACTATTTTTCTAAAAAAATTTTATAAAGATTTACTTATTTGAAAGTCTATTGAATTTAGTTTTAGAAAATATAAAATGTTGAGGGGTGAAGTAATATTTGTCATCTCACAGTTTCAATTAAATCTTAGTATTAGCCCAACATAATTGCATTTATACATATGTAATTATTAAAAAGATTAAGGGGTGTTTTATATTTTTGTGAAAGTCCAAGATGCTATATGCAAATAACCATAAAAATTTTCAAATTTCAACATAACCCTACTGCAAAGCAAAAAAAAAAGATTCTCTATAAAAAAAAAGATGTCAAACATTAATTTCGTGATAGTATTCACATATTGTATGTGAGAGATCATGTGTTAGAAATCTATGGGTCTTGTAACTCTCTTAAAAAGATCACAGCCAAAAATCCATCATTAGTTTAATCCTCCACGATAGAATAAAGGAATTGGAGGAAGAGCCCTTGAAGATTTGGCAGGTGAGTTCTTTCCAAATGAGCCAACATTAACAGGCAATGGATTTCCATAGTGGATTGCCACGACCTATGTATTTAAGCATTTTTTTGCACCGATACCTAGGGGTGTGCATTCGGTTAAAATCGAACCGAACCGAACCGGCCGAACAGAATTTTCCGAAATTTTCGAAAACCAAAACTGAACCGAACCGAACAGTAATAGAACCGAACCGAACCGAACTGAACCGAACCGAAATATTTCGGTTCGGTTCGGTTATAACCGAATTGCAAAATCGAAATTGACAGGGTTTGAATCTGGTCATTTGCATAAGGGATTAAGGGGGAAAAAAATTTAGTACAAGATATACAACAACAACACAGCAGGAGCAACACAGCAGCAGCAGGAGCAACACAGCAGGAGGCTAGGAGCAGCAGCAGCAGCAGCAGCACTTGAAGTATAATGTACATAATTGTCATATTTGCAAGAGCAGGCAGCAGCAGGCAGCAGGAGCAAGTGAGCAACACAGCAGGAGCAGCAGGAGGCTAGGAGCAGCACAGCATGAGCAAGTGAGCAACACAGCAGGAGCAGCAGGAGGCAACACAGCAGGAGCAACACAGCAGGAGGCTAGGAGCAGCAGCAGCAGGAGCAACACAACAGGAGCAGGAAGCAAGTGAGCAACACAGCAGGAGCAGCAGGAGGCTAGGAGCAGCAGCAGCACTAGCAGGAGCAATACAGCAGGAGCAAGGGAGCAACACAACAGGAGCTGCAGCAGCAACAACAACACAGCAGGAGCAACACAGCAGGAGGCTAGGAGCAGCAGCAGCAGCCAGCAGGAGCAATACAGCAGGAGCAAGTGAGCAACACAGCAGGAGCAGCAGCAGCAACAACAACACAGCAGAAGCAACACAGCAGGAGGTTAGGAGCAGCAGCAGCAGGAGCAGCAGCAGGAGGAGGCTAGGAGCAGCACCCCTAGGAGCAACACAACAGGAGCAAGCGAGCAACACAGCAGGAGCAGCAGCAACAACAACAACACAGCAGGAGCAACACAGCAGGAGCAACACAGTAGGAGCAGGAGCAACACAGCAGGAGGCTAGGAGAAGCAGGAGCAGCAGGAGCAGGAGTAGCAAGAGCAGGAGCAACACAGCAGGAGGCTAGGAGCAGCAGCACCAGGAGCAACACAGCAGGAGCAAGTGAGCAACACTGCAGGAGCAGCAGCAGCAACAACAACACAGTAGGAGCAACATAGCAGGAGGCTAGGAGCAGCAGCAGCAGAAGCAGCAGGAGCAGCAGCAGCAGGAGCAACACAGGAGGCTAGGAGTAGCACCCCTAGGAGCAACACAGCAGGAGCAAGTGAGCAACACAGCAGGAGCAACACAGCAGCAGCAGGAGCAACACAGCAGGAGCCAGGAGCAGCACAGCAGGAGGCTAGGAGAAGGCTGAACAGCAACAGTAGGACAATGTATAGTTGTAGACTAGCAGTCTAGCAGAAGCGGGCAAGCTGCAAAACACTTCAACAGCTCAAATTCATGTAACAAGACAGTTCAAGACTTCAAGTCGTAGGAGCAGCAGTTAGCAGAGCAGCAAGAGCAGCATAGGAGCAGGAGCAGCACAGCAGCAGGAGCATGTATATTGTATAATATCAGAAGCTGGCAAGCTGCACTGCTGCAGAACACTTCAACAGTTATATGGTTTAGAATAAACATGATCAATTGTAATTATGTGGTTCAGAATAAATATGATCAATTCAGTAATCAGTTAGCATTTTAACTTTGAAGGATTATATCATGCCAAATGATCCATTAAGAAAAAAGCTTGAGAAATCTCCTGTAGTCCTGTGTACAGAAGTAACAAAACAAAAGCCAGAACTCAGAAGGCCCAGAACCAGAAGTTCCAACTTCCAAGCAGCATAACATTACTAGGGTGAAGCCAAAGAATGAAACAATCGTCCAATCAGTCACTTGCCCATATGCGAGCATAGCATATGGCAATGAGCCAATGATTCAACATCTTCATCGCCTTAAACAGCTTATGAAAAATTCAACTAATATCATTAAAAAAACCATAAAATAATTTCAAGAGGGTCATACTGTCATATTCCCTCTCTGGCTGTCCCCGTGAGCGAATGGTAGGTAGTGGTTGCCTTCACAGGCCATCCAAACAACCATGCCATTGCTACAAGTAGGGGTGTGCATTCGGCTTTTCTAATTTTTTCTTGATCAAACTTCCAGCTTGTTAGCACAGGCTCATTTGCTACTTCTTTCTGAATAGGTTGCATAGCAATTTGTGTTTGATGTGTATCAACATTATATGGATATCGCTTGCACTGATTCATGTGATGTCTAAGAGAAGAAGTACCATTTTTCTTTGAATCACACAAGAATTCATTACCACAGTAGTTGCATTTGGCTTTGGTTGACTTGCCCGGGCCTGTGAACTTTGTGTAATGCTCCCATACAGCTGATCGTGCTGTCATTCTTTTCCTCGGCATTGGAGGCTTTGTACTGCACGTAGACGTAGATACATTGCCCTCATTTGCAACTTCGATAGCCATAGGCGCAGAACTTTCCTGCGAGGCAGAAATTGGCATTGGACTTGGAATAACTGGATTTGTGCTTGAAAGCTGCTGACTGTCATCCTGGTTCAACATCTGTCAATAGAAAAATACAGAATTACATATTAAATTGTATGAAATCAAAAAACCCTAATTTAATTTCACAAAATTCAACCCTAGCCTTGCAATTTGATCCCGATGATGCCGTTGTAAAACCCTAATTTCACAAAACCCTAATTTAATTTCACAAAAAATCAACCCTAAATTTCATAATTTTCGAAATACTCTCAACTTACAGCTTAATCCATTGTAGAAAAATGAGAGATTGAAGCTCAGAGCGCGACGAGAGAGATATTGAGGGGTTGGGACTGAGAGTCAGAGCCTCAGAGGAGAGGAGGAGGGGGGTGGTCCGGGGGTGGACCATGGACGAAAGGATTAACAATAAAATCGTATGAAATAAAAAAACCCTAATTTAATTTCACAAAAAATCAACCCTAAATACCCTCACCTTGCAGCTTAATCCGTCGTAGACTCGTAGAAAAATGAGAGATTGAAACTCAGAGCGTCGACCAGAGAGAGGCGTCGCCGCGTCGGGACTCAGAGCCTCAGTCCTCAGAGGAGGAGGGGCGTCCGGGGGTGGACGAAAGCTGGAGGGATGAAGGCGTAGCACCGCAGGTCCGCAGCGGTGAGAGCGAGAGAGGCGAGAGCGAGAGCAGCGAGAGCCAGAGCGAGAGCGGCGAGAGCCAGAGTGGCGAGAGCGAGAGCGAGAGCGCCAAGAGGGTTAGGGTTAGGGTTAGCAGAACAGCAGGCGTCGGCTCGGCGAAGTGGCGACTGGCGAACCGCTCTGAAAACGGAGATTATATAGGCGGTCCGGTCTGTTCGAGCCGACTAGACCAAAACCAAAACCAAAACCGCAGTATATAGATATATATATATAATTCGGTTCGGTTCGGTTTTTACGGTTTTCGAAAATCAAAAACCGAAACCGAAACGAAATTTAAATTTTTTTTTTTTCAAAACCGAAACCGAACCGAGAACCGAATAAACCTAACCGAATTGGTTATTTAGTTTCGGTTAGTCGGTTCGGTTCGGTTAAAACCGAATAGTGCACACCCCTACCGATACCATTTTTCTAAAAATATTTTAGCTAGATCTACTTATTTGAAAGTCTATTGAATTTATTTTTACAAAATATAAAATGTTGAGGGGTGAGGTAATATTTGTCATCTCACAGTTTCAATTAAATCTTAGTATTAGCCCAACATAATTGCATTTATACATACATAATTATTAAAAATATTGAGGGCTGTTTTATATTTTTCTGAAAGTCCAAGATGCTATATGCGAATAACCATAAAGTTTGAACCCAAAAACTAAATTTCGAATTTCAACGTAATCCTACTGCAAAGCAAAACAAAAAAAAGATTCTCGATAAAAGAAATAGATGTCAAACATTAATTTCGTGATAGTATTCATATATTATATGTGAGAGATCATGTGTTGGAAGCCAATGAGTCTTGTAACTCTCTTAAAAAGATAGCAGCCAAAAATCCATCCTTAGTGTAATCCTCCACGATAGAATAAAGGTATTGGAGGAAGAACCCTTGAAGATTTGGCCGGTGAGTTCTTTCCAAATGAGCCAACAATAATAGGAAATGGATTTTCATAGTGGACTGTCATGACCTATGTATTTAATCATTATTTTTGCCCCGATACTATTTTCTAAGAAAATTTTAGCTTGATCAACTTATTTGAAAGTCTATTGAATTTATTTTTATAAAATATAAAATGTTGAGGCATGAAGTACTATTTGTCATCTCATAGTTTCAATTAAATCTTAGTATTAGCCTCACATAATTGCAATTATTAAAGAGATTGAGGGGTGCTTTACATTTTTGTGAAAGTCCAAGATATTATATGCAAATAACCGTAAAGGTTGAACCCAAAAACTAGATTTTCGAATTTCAACAAAACCCTACTGCAAAGCAAAAAAAAAAAAAGGATTACCTATAAAAAAATTAGATGTCAAACATTAATTTCTAGATAGTATTTATATATTGTTTGTGAGAGATCATGTGTTAGAAGCCTATGAGCTCTGTAACTCTCTCAAAAATATAGCAGCCAAGGATCCATCATTAGTGTAATTCTCCACGATATTGGAGGAAGAACTTTGAATATTTGGCAGGTGAGTTCTTTCCAAATGAGCCAACATTAACAGGAAATGGATCTCCATAGTGGACAACTATGACCTATGCATTTAATCATTTTTTTGCGCCGATATTACTTTTCTAAAAAAATTTTAGCTTAATCAACTTATTTGAAAGTCTATTAAATTTATTTTTACAAAATATAAAATGTTGAGGGGGTGAAGTGATATTTGTCATCTCACAGTTTCAATTAAATCTTAGTATTAGCCCCACATAATTGCATTTATACATATGTAATTATTAAAAAAATTGAGGGGTGTTTTATATTTTGTTGAAAGTCCAAGATGCTATATGCAAATAACCATAAAGGTTGAATCCAAAAACTAGATTTTCGAATTTCAACATAACCCTACTGCAAAGCAAAAAAATAAAAAGATTCTCTTTAAAAAAATTAGTTGTCAAACATTAATTTCGGAATAGTATTGATATATTGTATGTGAGAGATCATATGTTAGAAGCTTATGGTTCTTGTAACTCTCTTAAAATGATAGCAGCTAAGAATCCATCATTAGTGTAATTCTCCACGATAGAACAAAGACATTGGAGAAAGAACCTTTGAAGATTTGGCAAGTGAGTGTGTTTCAAATGAACCAACATTAACAGAAAATGGATCTCCATAGTGGACTGCCATGACCTATATATTTATTTTTATAAAATATAAAATATTGACGGGTGAAGTAATATTTATTATTTCACAGTTTCAACCAAATCTTAGTATTAGCCCTACTTAATTGCATTTATACATATGCTATTATTAAAAAGATTGAGGGGTTTTTTTTATATTTTTTTGAAATTTCAAGATGCTATATGCAAATAACCATAAAGGATGAAACCAAAAACAAAATTTTGGAATTTAAAAATAACCCTACTGCAAAGGAAAAAAAAGATTTTCTGTAAAAAAATTAGATGTCAAATATTAATTTCCTGATAGTATTCATATATTGTATGTGAGAGATTATGTGTGAGAAGCTTATGGGTCTTGTACCTCTTCTAAAAAGATGGTAGCCAAGAATCCATCATTAGTGTAATTCTCCACGATAGAAAAAGGCATTGGAGGAAGAACCCTTGAAGATTTGGTAGGCGAGTTCTTTCCAAATGTGCCTACATTAACAGGAAATGAATCTCCATAGTGGACTGCCTTGACCTATGTATTTAATCATTTGTTTGCATCGATACCATTTTTCTAAAAAAATTTTAGCTTGGTCTACTTATTTGAAAGTCTATTGAATTTATTTTTACGAAATATAAAATGTTGAGGAGTGAACTAATATTTGTCATCTCACAGTTTCAACTAAATCTTTAGTATTTGCCGCACATAATTACATTTATACATACGTAATTATTAAAAAGATTGACGGATGTTTTATATTTTTGTGAAATTCCAAGATGCCATATGCAAAGAACCATAAAGGTTAATCCCAAAAACTAAATTTTCGAATTTCAAAATAACCCTTCTTAAACGCAAAAAAAAAAAGCTTCTCTATAAAAAAAAGTAGATATCAAACATTAATTTCATGATAGTATTCACATATTGTATTCGAGGGATCATGTGTTAGAATCCTATGGTTCTTGTAACTCTCTTAAAAAGATAGCAGTAAAAAATCCAACGTTAGTGTAATCCTCCATGATAGAACAAAGGCATTGGAGGAAGAACCCCTGAAGATTTGGCAAGTCAGTTCTTTCCAAATGTGCCAACATTAATAGAAAATGGATCTCCATAGTGGACAACCATGACCTATGTATTTAATCATTTTTTTGCCCCGATACCATTTTCTAAAAAAAATTTTAGCTTGATCTACTTATTTGAAAGTCTATTGAATTTATTTTCACAAAATATAAAATGTTGAGGGGTGAAGTAATATTTGTCATCTCACAGTTTCAATTAAATCTTAGTATTAGCCTCACATAATTGTATTTATACATATGTAATTATTAAAAAGATTGAGAGGTGCTCTACATTTTTGTGAAAGTCCAACATATTATATGTAAATAATCGTTAAGGTTGAACCCAAAAATTAGATTTTCGAATTTCAACATAACCCTACTACAAAGCGAAAAAAAAAAAAGATTCTCTATAAAAAAATTAGATTTCAAACATTAATTTCTTGAGAGTATTCACATATTGTATGTGAGAGATCATGTGTTAGAAGCCTATGTGCCTTGTAACTCTCTTAAAAATATAACAGCCAAGAATCCATTATTAGTGTAATTCTCCACAATAGAATAAGGGCATTGGGGGAAGAACCCTTGAAGATTTGGCAGGTGAGTTCTTTCTAGATGAGCCAACATTAACAGGAAATGGATCTCCATAGTGGACAACCAAGACCTATGCATTTAATCATTTTTTTGCCCCGATACTATTTTTCTAAAAAAATATTAGCTTGATCAACTTATTTGAAAGTCTATTGAATTTATTTTTACAAAATATAAAATATTGAGGGGTGAAGTAATATTTGTCATCTCAAAGTTTCAACTAAATCTTACAATTAGTCTCACATAATTGCATTTATATATATGTAATTATTAAAAAGATTGAGGGGTGTTTTATATTTTTGTGAAATTCCAAGACGCTACATGCAAAGAACCATAAAGGTTGAACCCAAAAACTAAATTTTTGAATTTCAAAATAACCCTTTTGAAAGCAAAAAAAGAAAAAAGCTTCTCTATTAAAAAATTAGATGTCAAACATTAATTTTTAGATAGTATTCACATATTGTATTCGAGAGATCAAGTATTAGAAGCCTATGGGTCTTGTAACTCTTTTAAAAAGATAGCAGCAAATAATCCATCATTAGTGTAATTCTCCATGATAGAACAAAGGCATTGGAAGAAGAACCCTTGAAGATTTGGCAGGCGAGTTCTTTGCAAATGACCCAACAATAACGGGAAATGGATCTCCATAGTGGACTGCCATGACCTATGTATTTAATCATTTTTTTGCCTCGATACCTTTTTGTAAAAAAATTTTAGCTTGCATTTATATATATGTAATTATTAAAAAGATTGAGGGGTGTTTTATATTTTTTTGAAATTCCAAGACGCTACATGCAAAGAACCATAAATGTTGAACCCAAAAACTAAATTTTTGAATTTCAAAATAACCCTTTTGAAAGCAAAAAAAGAAAAAAGCTTCTCTATTAAAAAATTAGATGTCAAACATTAATTTTTAGATAGTATTCACATATTGTATTCGAGAGATCAAGTATTAGAAGCCTATGGGTCTTGTAACTCTTTTAAAAAGATAGCAGCAAAGAATCCATCATTAGTGTAATTCTCCACGATAGAACAAAGGCATTGGAGGAAGAACCCTTGAAGATTTAGCAGACGAGTTCTTTGCAAATGAGCCAACAATAACAGGAAATGGATCTCCATAGTGGACTACCATGACCTATATATTTAATCATTTTTTTACCTCGATACCTTTTTATAAAAAAATTTTAACTTGATCTACTTATTTGAAAGTCTACTGAATTTATTATTATAAAATATAAAATATTGAGGAGTGAAGTAATATTTGTCATCTCACAGTTTCAATTAAATCTTATTATTAGCCCAGCAAAATTGTATTTATAAATATGTAATTATTAAAAAGATTGAGGGGTGTTTTATATTTTTGTTATATTCCAAGATGCTATATGCAAAAAGAAAAAAAAGATTCTCTCTAAAAGAAATATATGTCAAACATTAATTTCGTAATCGTATTCACATATTGTATGGGAGAGATCATATGTTAGAAGCCAATGGGCCTTGTAACTCTCTTAAAAAGATAGCAGCCAAGAATCCATCATTAGTGTAATCCTTCACGATAGAACAAAAATATTGGAGGAAGAACCCTTGAAGATTTGACATGTGAGTTCTTTCCAAATGAGCCAACAATGATAGGAAATGGATCTCCATAGTGGACTGCCATTACCCTTGCATTTAATCATTTTTGCCCCGATACTATTTTTCGAAAAAAATTTTAGCTTGATCTACTTATTTGGAAGTCTATTGGATTTATTTTAACAAAATATAAAATATTGAGGTGTGAAGTAATATTTGCCATCTCACAGTTTCAATTAAATATTAGTATTAGCCCCACATAATTGCATTTATACCTATGTAATTATTAAAAAAATTGAGGGGTGTTTTACATTTTTGTGAAAGTCCAAGATGCTATATGCAAATAACCATAAAGGTTGAACGCAAAAACTCGATTTTTGAATTTCAAAATAACTCTACTACAAAGGAAAAAAAAGATTCTCTATAAAAGAATTGGATGTCAAACATTAATTTCATAATCGTATTCACATATTGTATGTGAGAGATCATGTGTTAGAAGCCTATGCTTCTCGTCGCTCTCTTAAAATATAGCAGCGAAGAATCCATCATTAGTGTAATTCTCCATGATAGAACAAAGGCATTGGAGGAAGAACCCTTGAAGATTTGGAGTTCTTTCCGAATGAGCCAACAATAACAAGAAATGGATCTCCATAGTGGACTACCATGACCTATGTATTTAATCATTTTTTTGCCCCGATACCTTTTTCTCAAAAAATTTTAGCTTGATCTACTTATTTGAAAGTCTACTGAATTTATTATTATAAAATATAAAATATTGAGGGGTGAAGTAATATTTGTCATCTCACAGTTTCAATTAAATCTTAGTATTAGCCCAACAAAATTGTATTTATACATATGTAATTATTAGAAAGATTGAGGGGTGTTTTATATTTTTGTGAAAGCCAAAGATGCTATATTCAAATAACCATAAAGGTTGAACCCAAAAACTAGATTTTCGAATTTCAACATAACCCTACTGCAAAGTAAAAAAAAAAAAATTCTCTCTAAAAAAATTAGATGTCAAACATTAATTTCCTGATAGTATTCATATACTGTATGTGAGAGATCATTTGTTAGAAGCCTATGGGTGATTTAACTCTCTTAAAAAGATGGTAGCCAAGAATCCATCATTCGTATAGTTCTCCACGATAGAACAAAGACATTGGAGGAAGAACCCTTGAAGATTTGGCATGTGAGTTCTTTCCAAATGAGCCAATATTAACAGGAAATGGATCTACATAGTGGACTGTCATGACCTATATATCATTTTTTTGCCCCGATACTATTTTTCTAAAAATATTTTAGCTTGATCTACTTACTTAAAAGTCTATTGAATTTATTTTTTCAAAATATAAAATGTTGAGGGGTGAAGTATTATTTGTCATCTCGTAGTTTTAATTATAACTCTCTTAAAAAGATAGTAGCTGAGAATCCATCATTAGTGTAATCTTCCATGATAGAACAAAGACATTGGAGGAAGAACCCTTGAAGACAGGAAATGGATCTCCCTAGTGGACTGCCATGACCTATGTATTTAATTATTTTTTTGCCCCGATACCATTTTTTTAAAAAAGTTTTAGCTTGATCTACTTATTTGAAAGTCTATTCAATTTAATTTTAGAAAATATAAAATATTTAGGGGAGAAGTAATATTTGTCATCTCACAATTTCAGTTAAACCTTAGTATTAGCCCCACATAATTGCATTTATGTATATGTAATTATTAAAAAGATTGAGGGGTGTTTTATATTTTTGTGAAATTCCAAGATACTATATGCAAATAACTATAAAGGTTGAACGCAAAAACTAAATTTTCAAATTTCCAAATAACCCTACTGCAAAACAGAAAAAAAAAGATTTTTCACAAAAAAAATTAGATGTCAAACATTAATTTCATGATAGTATTCACATATTGTATGTGAGAGATCATGTGTTGGAAGCCTGTGAGTGTTGTAACTCTCTTAGTGAGATAGCAACCAAGAATCCATCATTAGTGTAATTCTCCATGATAGAACAAAGACATTGGAGGAAGAACCCTTGAAAATTTGGCAGGTGAGTTCTTTCCAAATGAGCCAACATTAACAGGAAATGGATCTCCATAGTGGACTACCATGACCTATGTATTTAATCATTTTTTTGCCCCGATACCATTTTTTTAAAAAAATTTTAACTTGATCTACTTATTTGAAAGTCTACTAAATTTAAGTTTACAAAATATCAAATGTTGAGGTGGAAAGTAATATTTGTCATCTCACAGTTTCAATTAAATCTTAGTATTAGCCCCACATAATTGCATTTATACATTTGTAATTATTAAAAAGATAGAGGGGTGTTTTATATTTTTGTGAAAGTTCAAGATACTATATGCAAATCACCATAATGGCTGAACCCAAAAACTAGATTTTTGAATTTCAACGTAACACTACTAGAAAGCAAAAAAAAAGGTTCTCTTTAAAAAAATTAGTTGTCAAACATTAATTTCGTGATAGTATTCACATATTGTATATGAAATATCATGTGTTAGAAGCCTAAGGGTCTTGTAACTCTCTTAAAAAGATAGCAGCCAAGAACCATCGTTAGTGTAATTCTCCACAATAGAACAAAGGCATTGGAGGATGAACCCTTGAAGATTTGGCAGGTGAGTTCTTTTCAAATGAGCCAACATTAACAGGAAATGGATCTCCATAGTTGATTGCCTTGACCTATGTATATAATCAATTTTTTGCACCGATACCATTTTTCTAAAAGAATTTTAGCTTAATCTACTTATTTGAAAGTCTATTGAATTTATTTTTACAAAGTACAAAATGTTGAGGGGTGAAGTAATATTTGTCATCTCACAGTTTCAATTAAATCTTAGTATTAGCCTATCATAATTGCATTTATACATATGTAATTATTAAAAAGATTGAGAGCTATTTTATATTTTTCTGAATGTGCAAGATGCTATATGCAAATAACCATAAAGATTGAACCCAAAAACTAGATTTTCGAATGTCATCGTTACCCAACTGCAATGCAGAAGAAAAATAGATTCTCTATATAAAAAAATAGATGTCAAACATTAATTTTGTGATAGTATTCCTATATTGTATGTGAGAGATCATGTGTTAGAAGCCTGTGGGTCTTGTAACTCTCTTAAAAAGATAGCAGCTAAGAATCCATCATTAGTGTAATCCTCCACGATAGAATAAAGGCATTGGAGAAAGAACCCTTGAAGATTTGGCAGGTGAGTTCTTTCCAAATGAGCCAACATTAATAGGAAATGAATCTCCATAGTGGACTGCCATGACCTATGTATTTAATTATTTTTTTGCCCCGATACTATTTTTCTAAACAAATTTTAGCTTGATCTACTTATTTGAAAGTCGATTGAATTTATTTTTACAAAATATCAAATGTTGAGGTGGGAAGTAATATTTATTATCTCACAGTTTTAATTAAATCTTAGTATTAGCCCCACATAATTGCATTTATACATATGTAATTATTAAAATGATTGAGGGGTGTTTTATATTTTTGTGAAAGTCCAAGATGATATATGCAAATAATAATAAAGGTTGAACTCAAAAACTAGATTTTCGAATTTTAATATAACCCTACTGCAAAGCAAAAAAAAAAATTCTCTGTAAAAAAATTATCAAACATTAATTTCATGATAGTATTTATCTACTGTATGTGAGAGATCATATGTTAGAAGCCTATGGGTCTTTTAATTCTCTTAAAAAGATAGCAGCCAAGAATCCATCATTAGTGTAATTCTCCAGAATAGAATAAAGGCATTGGAGGAAGAACCCTTGAAGATTTGGTAGGTGAGTTCTTTCCAAATGAGCCAACATTAACAGAAAATGGATATCTATAGTGGACAACCATGACCTATGTATTTAATCAATTTTTTGCCCGGATACCATTTTTCTAAAAAAATTTTAGCTTGATCTACTTATTTGAAAGTCTATTGAATTTATTTTTATAAAATATAAAATATTAAAGGGTGAAGTAATATTTGTCATCTCACAGTTTCAATTAAATCTTAGTATTAGCCCCACATAATTGCATTTATACATATGTAATTATTAAAAAGATTGAGGGGTGTTTTATATTTTTGTGAAAGTCCAAGATGTTATATGCAAATAACCATAAAGTTTGAATCCAAAAACTAGATTTTCAAATTTCAACATAACCCTACTGCAAAGCAAAAAAAAAAAGATTCTTAATAAAAAAATTAGATGTCAAACATTAATTTCATGATAGTATTCACATATTGTATGTGAGAGATTATGTGTTAAAAGCCTATGGGACTTGTAACTCTCTTAAAAATATAGCAGCTAAGAATCCATCATTAATGTAATTCTCCATGATAGAACAAAGGCATTTGAGGAAGAACCCTTAAAAATTTGGTAGGTGAGTTCTTTCCAAATGAGCCAACATTAACAAGAAATGGGTATCCATAGTGGACTAGCATGATTTATGTATTTAATCATTTTTTTCTCCGATACCATTTTTCTGGAAAACTTTTAGGTTGATCTACTTATTTAAAAGTCTATTGAATTTATTTTTACAAAATATAAAATATTAAGGGGTGAAGTAATATTTGTCATCTCACAGTTTCAATTAAATCTTAGTATTAGCCTCACATAATTGTATTTATACATTTGTAATTAATAATAGATTGAGGGGTGCTTTATATTTTTGTGAAAGTCCAAGACTATATGCAAATAACCATAAAGGTTGAACCCAAAAACTAGATTTTTGAATTTCAACATAACCCTACTGCAAAGAAAAAAAAGATTCTCTTTAAAAAAATTAGTTGTTAAACATTAATTTTGTGATAGTATTAACATATTGTATGTGAGAGATCATGTGTTAGAAGCCTAAGAGTTCTGTAAGTCTCTTAAAAAGATAGCAGCCAAGAATTCATCTTTAGTGTAATTCTCCACGATAGAGCAAAGGTATTAGAGGAAGAACCATTGAAGATTTGGCAGAGGAGTTCTTTTTAATGAGCCAACATTAACAGGAAATGGATCTCCATAGTGGACTGCCATGACCTATGTATTTAATCATTTTTTTGCCCTGATACCATTTTTCGAAAAAAATTTTAGCTTGATCTACTTATTTGAAAGTCTATTGAATTTATTTTTACAAAATATAAAATGTTGAGGGGTGAAGTAATATTTGTCATCTCACAGTTTCAATTAAATCTTAGTATTAGTCTCACATAATTATATTTATACATATGTAATTATAAAAAAGATTGAGGGGTGCTTTATATTTTTGTGAAATTCCAAGATGCTATATGCAAATAACCATAAAGGTTGAACCCAAAAACTAGATTTTCGAATTTCAACATAACGCTACTGCAAAGCATGAAATAAAAAGATTCTCTATAAAATAATTAGATGTCAAACATTAATTTCATGATGGTATTCACATATTGTATGTGAAAGATCATGTGTTAGAAGCCTATGGGTCTTGTAACTCTCTTAAAGAGATAGTACCCAACAAAGGCATTGGAGGAAGAATCCTTAAAGATTTGGCAGGTGAGTTCTTTCCAAACGAGCCAACATTAATAGAAAATGGATCTCCATAGTGGACTACCATGACCTATGTATTTAATCATTTTTTTGCCCCGATACCATTTTTCTAAAAAAATTTTAGCTTGATCTACTTATTTGAAAGTCTATTGAATTTATTTTGACAAAATATAAATTGTTTAGGGGTGAAGTAATATTTGTCATCTCACAGTTTCAATTAAATCTTAGTATTAGCCCCACATAATTGCATTTATACATATGTAATTATTAAAAAGATTGAGGGGTGTTTTATATTTTTGTGAATTATCAGGCTTACTCAACGGGTAGCAAATGCTCCATGTACTTCCAAATCCTACAATATCATACTTGCACCATTCAAGAATAGAATT
>RXID01015683.1:0-30155 GCA_005019695.1 Trichopus zeylanicus subsp. travancoricus | reverse complement strand
TTTTAGCTAACAAGTTAAATAATTTGATAAATTTAATAGTTTAATTTCTAAATATGATTTATTTTTTGGGAAACAAATACTTTAAAATTAAAACAAGTAAATTAGTTTAAAAATAAAGAACTCTTAAAGAATGGCCTAAATGTCAATTTGTGGGCCCGGCCAGAATTCCCAGGAATTAGATAAATTGTTCTCAAAATTTTCGAATTCAAAACCAGAATCTGAGAAGGGTAAGAATTGTCCAATTCTGTCAATTCCGAATTTTGCAATCGTACTAAGCACCGTAATTTAGGAGCTGGGCTTTTAATTCCTCCAATTTCCTCAGTTCGTGGGGTCCGAAATCGGTCCAAAGAGACCCTTAGGCGTCGTTCCGATGCATTCCCAATATGGAATTGAGAAATTGGTCAACTCTGTGAATTCCTCGATAGTGAGGGAATTGTTGAAATTGTATGATTCCGGTGTTTGGATGAGTATTTTTTGGTCCGAATTAGAAATCGATTAGTTCTCTATGTTTTAAAAACTATATTAAATTTAATATTATATTTGGTAAAAACTTAAAAAATATACATACAATTCATCAACACAAAATATATTTTATCTGTTAAAAATTAATAATTTATTTATAAGCGAGTAGAATAACACAATATATTAACAACAGAAAATAATAGGCTAATGAAAAAATTAATATAAATTTGAAACTGGCCAAAAATAATGAATTCGCAATCTGGAGTTGAGTAAGTGATCAAATCTGTCAATTCCGAGAAATGGAGGGAATCGTTAGAATTGTCTAATTTCAAAATTTGGATGAGTATTTTCTCGATGGAATTAAAAATTGATTAATCCTCTCAATTCGAAGAAAATATATTAAATTTAATTTTACATTTTGTAGAAAATGGAAAGATATAAATATAATTCGTAAATGGAAAACATATATTATATTTTGAAAATTAATGCTTTATTTATAAGTAAATAGAATAAGATAAAAAGCAAATATTAGAAAATGCCGAGGTAATTTAAAAAATTGATGTAAATTTCGAAAAGGCCCAGAAATAAAGAATTTTATAATTATAATCCGATTAACTTGGCATTCATTTAATATACCTTTTTCTCAAAAAATAGTTTGATAAACGTAAAATACAAATTTATTAAATTTAGTACAAGATACTAAAAGAATATAAATGTAATTTAAGAACAGAACATATATGTTATTTTTTAGAAATAAAATATTTATTTACCAGTAAATTTAATAAAAAAAATTGTTAATATTAGCAAATGCCGATTTAATTTAGAAAATTGATTAAAATTTCAAAATGGCCCACAAATATGGAATTTAATAATTATAAAACAATTAATTTAGGATTTATTATTTTCTTAAACAAATAATTTAATAAATATAAAATACGTATTTTTTATAAATATCATTTGTTATTTAAAATGGTAATATAACTATTAAAATGGCCCGAAAATAAATAATTATTTAAATATAATAAAAGTAATTTCGAATTTGTTTATTACATTTTGGCTAACAATTTAAATGATTTGAAAAATTTAACATTACAATTTTTCAACATAATTTATTTTCAGGGAAATAAATATTTTAAAATTCATACAAGCAAATCAAATTAAAAATAAAGAACTTTTGGAAAATGGCCTAAAGGTTAATTTCCGGGCCCCGCCATAATTCGCGATAATTAGTTGTATTTCTCCAAAAATTTTTGGAACCGAAAATCGGAATTGGAAAACGGTAGGAATTGTCTAATTCCGTCGACTCCGAATTTTGAAATCGAACTAAACACCGTAATTAAGGAGTTCGACATTTCATTCCTCCAATTCTCTCGATTCCTAGGATTTCGAATCCATCCCAATAGATTCTTATGCGCCATTCCGATGAATCCTCAATCTGGATTTTGAGAAATTGGTCAACTCTGTCAATTCCTAGAAAGTAAGGGAATTATCGGAATTTGCTAATTCCAATTTTGGGATGACTATTTTTTAGATGAAATTAGAAATTCATTTGCTCTCTCTATTTCGAAAAACACATTAAATTTAACGTTATATTTGGCACAAACTTTCAAAATATAAATGTAATTTATAAACAAAAAAATATATTTTTTTTGAAAATTAATACTTTATCTTTAAGTAAATAGAATAATATAATATATGAATTTTCGAAAACAGTAAGTTAATTTAAAAAATAACATAATATCAAAATGGCACAGAAAAATGAATTGTATAATAATAATGCAATTAATTCTGGAATTATTAATATATTTTTTTCTCGTTAAATAGTTTGATAGACGTAATATATATATATATATATATATATATACACACACATATAGGTATGAAATTTAGTATTAAATTTTGTTACAAAATCCTAGGAAAATATAAAGATAATCTACAAACACCACATATATACTATTTTTTAGAAATAAGCACTTTATTTATAAGTAAATAATAAAATGTAATATATTAATATTAGATAACAATTACTTGATTAAGAAATTAATATAACTTTAAAGTTGGCCCAAAGATAACGAATTTTATAGTTATAATTCAATTCGATTGGGATTTACGTATTATTTTATTGCCTGTTAAATAATTTGATTACAGAAAAGCAAATATTTTCCTCGGAAAAATTTTATTATTTCCAAAATTGATATAATTATTAAAATGGCCCGTAAAAGAAGAATTATTTAAATATCGAAAAATTAATTCAAGATTTGTTTATTGTAATTTAGCTAACAAGCTAAATAATTTGATAAGTTTAATAGTATAATTTCTAAATATGATTTATTTTTGGGGAAACAAATACTTTAAAATTAAAACAAGTAAATTAGTTTAAAAATAAAGAACTCTTAAAGAATGGCCTAAATGTGAATTTGTGGGCCCGGCGAGAATTCCCAGGAATTAGATAAATTGCTCTCAAAATTGTAGAATTCAAAACCAGAATTGGAGAAGGGTGAGAATTGTCCAATTCTGTCAATTCCGAATTTTGCAAACGTACTAAGCACCGTAATTCAGGAGCTGGACTTTTAATTCCTCCAATTTCCTCAATTCGTGGGGTTTGAAATCCGTCCAAAGAGACCCTTAAGCGTCGTTCCGGTGAATTCCCAATATGGAATTGAGAAATTGGTCAACTCTGTGAATTCCTCGATAGTGAGGGAATTGTTGAAATTGTATGATTCCGGTGTTTGGATGAGTATTTTTTGGTCCGAATTAGAAATCGATTAGTTCTCTATGTATTAAAAACTATATTAAATTTAATATTATATTTGGTAAAAACTTTAAAAATATCAATACAATTCATCAACACAAAATATATTTTATCTGTTAAAAATTAATAATTTATTTATAAGCGAATAGAATAACACAATATATTAACAACAGAAAATAATAGGCTAATGAAAAAATTAATATAAATTTGAAACTGGCCAAAAATAATGAATTCGCAATCTGGAGTTGACTAAGTGATCAACTCTGTCAATTCCGAGAAATGGAGGGAATCGTTAGAATTGTCTACTTTCGGAATTTGGATGAGTATTTTCTCGATGGAATTAAAAATTGATTAATCCTCTCAATTCGAAGAAAATATATTAAATTTAATTTTACATTTTTTAGAAAATGGAAAGATATAAATATAATTCGTAAATGGAAAACATATATTATTTTTTGAAAATTAATGCTTTATTGATAAGGAAATAGAATAAGATAAAAAGCTAATATTAGAAAATGCCGAGGTAACATAAAAAATTGATGTAAATTTCGAAAAAGGCCCAGAAATAAGAATTTTATAATTATAATCTGATTAACTTGACATTCATTTAATATACCTTTTTCTCATAAAATAGTTTGATAAACGTAAAATACAAATTTATTAAATTTAGTACAAGATACTAAAAGAATATAAATATAATTTACGAACAGAACATATATGTTATTTTTTAGAAACAAAATATTTATTTACCAGTAAAGTTAATAAAAAAAATTAATATTAGAAAATGCCGAGTTAATTTAGAAAATTGATTAAAATTTTAAAATGGCAAAAAATATGGAATTCAATAATTATAATACAATTAATTGAGGATTTATTATTTTCTTAATCAAATAATTTAATAAATATAAAATACGTATTTTTTATAAATATCATTTGTTATTTAAAAAATTAATAAAACTTTTAAAATGGCCCGAAAATAAATAATTATTTAAATATAATAAAAGTAATTTCGAATTTGTTTATTACGCTTTAGCTAACAATTTAAATGATTTGAAACTTTTAACATTACAATTTTTCAACTTAATTTATTTTCAGGGACATAAATATTTTAAAATTCATACAAGCAAATCAAATTAAAAATAAAGAACTTTTGAAAAATGGCCTAAAGGTTAATTTCCGGTCCCCGCCGTAATTCCCGATAATTAGTTGTATTGATCTCAAAAATTTTGGAACCGAAAATCGGAATTGGAAAACGGTAGGAATTGTCTAATTCCGTCGACTCCGAATTTTGAAATCGAACTAAACACCGTAATTAAGGAGTTCGACATTTCATTCCTCCAATTCTCTGAATTCCTAGGATTTCGAATCCATCCCAATAGATCCTTAAGCGCCATTCCGATGAATCCTCAATCTGGATTTTGAGAAATTGGTCAACTCTGTCAATTCCTAGAAAGTAAGGGAATTAACGGAATTGACTAATTCCAATTTTGGGATGAGTATTTTTCAGATGAAATTAGAAATTCATTTGTTCTCTCTATTTCGAAAAACATATTAAATTTAACGTTATATTTGGTACAAACTTTCAAAATATAAATGTAATTTATAAACAAAAAAAATATTATTTTTTGAAAATTAACACTATATCTTTAAGCAAATAGAATAATTTAATATATGAATTTTCGAAAAAAGCAAGTTAATTTAAAAAATAACATAATATCAATATTGCACAGAAAAAATAATTGTATAATAATAATGCAATTACTTTTGGATTTATTAATATATTTTTTCTCGTTAAATAGTTTGATAGACGTAATATATATATATATACCTATATATATATATATACATATAGGTATGAAATTTAGTATTAAATTTTGTTACAAAATCCTAGGAAAATATAAAGATAATCTACAAACACCACGTATATACTATTTTTTAGAAATAAGCACTTTATTTATAAGTAAATAATAAAATGTAATATATTAATGTTAGATAATAATTACTTGATTAACAAATTAATATAAATTTAAAAGTGGCACGAGAATAAAGAATTTTATGGTTATAATTCAATTCGATTGGGATTTACGTATTATTTTTTTGCCTGTTAAATAATTTGATTACATAAAAGTAAATATTTTCCTCGAAAAAAAATTTATTATTTCGAAAATTGATCTAATTATTAAAATGGCCTGTAAAAGAAGAATTATCTAAATATCAAAAAATTAATTCAAGATTTGTTTGTTGTATTTTAGCTAACAAGTTAAATAATTTGATAAACTTAATAGTATAATTTCTAAATATGATTTATTTTGGGGAAACAAATACTTTAAAATTAAAACAAGTAAATTAGTTTAAAAATAAAGAACTCTTAAAGAATGGCCTAAATGTGAATTTGTGGGCCCGGCGAGAATTCCCAGGAATTAGATAAATTGCTCTCAAAATTTTAGAATTCAAAACCAGAATTGGAGAAGGGTGAGAATTGTCCAATTCTGTCAATTCCGAATTTTGCAAACTACTAAGCACCGTAATTTAGGAGCTGGACTTTTAATTCCTCCAATTTCCTCAATTCGTGGGGTTTGAAATCCGTCCAAAGAGACCCTTAAGCGTCGTTCCGATGAATTCCCAATATGGAATTGAGAAATTGGTCAACTCTGTGAATTCCTCGATAGTGAGGGAATTGTTGAAATTGTATGATTCCGGTGTTTGGATGAGTATTTTTTGGTCCGAATTAGAAATCGATTAGTTCTCTATGTTTTAAAAACTATATTAAATTTAATATTATATTTGGTAAAAACTTAAAAAATATAAATACAATTCATCAACACAAAATATATTTTATCTGTTAAAAATTAATAATTTATTTATAAGCGAGTAGAATAACACAATATATTAACAACAGAAAATAATAGGCTAATGAAAAAATTAATATAAATTTGAAACTGGCCAAAAATAATGAATTCGCAATCTGGAGTTGACTAAGTGATCAACTCTGTCAATTCCGAGAAATGTAGGGAATCGTTAGAATTGTCTAATTTCGGAATTTGGATGAGTATTTTCTCGATGGAATTAAAAATTGATTAATCCTCTCAATTCGAAGAAAATATATTAAATTTAATTTTACATTTTGTAGAAAATGGAAAGATATAAATATAATTCGTAAATGGAAAACATATATTATTTTTTGAAAATTAATGCTTTATTGATAAGAAATAGAATAAGATAAAAAGCTAATATTAGAAAATGCCGAGGTAACTTAAAAAATTGATGTAAATTTCGAAAAGGCCCAGAAATAAAGAATTTTATAATTATAATCCGATTAACTTGACATTCATTTAATATACCTTTTTCTCATAAAATAGTTTGATAGACGTAAAATACAAATTTATTAAATTTAGTACAAGATACTAAAAGAATATAAATATAATTTACGAACAGAACATATATGTTATTTTTTAGGAACAAAATATTTATTTACCAGTAAATTTAATAAAAAAAATTAATATTAGAAAATGCCGAGTTAATTTAGAAAATTGATTAAAATTTTAAAATGGCCAAAAATATGGAATTCAATAATTATAATACAATTAATTGAGGATTTATTATTTTCTTAATCAAATAATTTAATAAATATAAAATACGTATTTTTTATAAATATCATTTGTTATTTAAAAAATTAATATAACTATTAAAATGGCCCGAAAATAAATAATTATTTAAATATAATAAAAGTAATTTCGAATTTGTTTATTACGTTTTAGCTAACAATTTAAATGATTTGAAAATTTTAACATTACAATTTTTCAACATAATTTATTTTCAGGGAAATAAATATTTTAAAATTCATACAAGCAAATCAAATTAAAAATAAAGAACTTTTGAAAAATGGCCTAAAGGTTAATTTCCGGTCCCCGCCGTAATTCCCGATAATTAGTTGTATTTCTCTCAAAATTTTTGGAACCGAAAATCGAATTGGAAAACGGTAGGAATTGTCTAATTCCGTCGACTCCGAATTTTAAATCGAACTAAACACCGTAATTAAGGAGTTCGACATTTCATTCCTCCAATTCTCTGAATTCCTAGGATTTCGAATCCATCCCAATAGATCCTTAAGCGCCATTCCGATGAATCCTCAATCTGGATTTTGAGAAATTGGTCAACTCTGTCAATTCCTAGAAAGTAAGGGAATTAACGGAATTGGCTAATTCCAATTTTGGGATGAGTATTTTTCAGATGAAATTAGAAATTCATTTGTTCTCTCTATTTCGAAAAACATATTAAATTTAAGGTTATATTTGGTACAAACTTTCAAAATATAAATGTAATTTATAAACAAAAAGAATATATTATTTTTTGAAAATTAATACTTTATCCTTAAGCAAATAGAATAATATAATATATGAATTTTCGAAAACAGTAAGTTAATTTAAAAAATAACATAATATCAAAATGGCACAGAAAAATGAATTGTATAATAATAATGCAATTAATTCTGGATTTATTAATATATTTTTTCTCGTTAAATAGTTTGATAGACGTAATATATATATATATACATATAGGTATGAAATTTAGTATTAAATTTTGTTACAAAATCCTAGGAAAATATAAAGATAATCTACAAACACCACGTATATACTATTTTTTTAGAAATAAGCACTTTATTTATAAGTAAATAATAAAATGTAATATATTAATATTAGATAATAATTACTTGATTAACAAATTAATATAAATTTAAAAGTGGCACGAGAATAAAGAATTTTATGGTTATAATTCAATTCGATTGGGATTTACGTATTATTTTTTTGCCTGTTAAATAATTTGATTACAGAAAAGTAAATATTTTCCTCGAAAAAAAATTTATTATTTCGAAAATTGATCTAATTATTAAAATGGCCTGTAAAAGAAGAATTATCTAAATATCAAAAAATTAATTGAAGATTTGTTTGTTGTATTTTAGCTAACAAGTTAAATAATTTGATAAACTTAATAGTATAATTTCTAAATATGATTTATTTATGGGGAAACAAATACTTTAAAATTAAAACAAGTAAATTAGTTTAAAAATAAAGAACTCTTAAAGAATGGCCTAAATGTGAATTTGTGGGCCCGGCGAGAATTCCCAGGAATTAGATAAATTGCTCTCAAAATGTTAGAATTCAAAACCAGAATTGGAGAAGGGTGAGAATTGTCCAATTCTGTCAATTCCGAATTTTGCAAACGTACTAAGCACCGTAATTTAGGAGCTGGACTTTTAATTCCTCCAATTTCCTCAATTCGTGGGGTTTGAAATCCATCCAAAGAGACCCTTAAGCGTCGTTCCGATGAATTCCCAATTTGGAATTGAGAAATTGGTCAACTCTGTGAATTCCTCGATAGTGAGGGAATTGTTGAAATTGTATGATTCCGGTGTTTGGATGAGTATTTTTTGGTCCGAATTAGAAATCGATTAGTTCTCTATGTTTTAAAAACTATATTAAATTTAATATTATATTTGGTAAAAACTTAAAAAATATAAATACAATTCATCAACACAAAATATATTTTATCTGTCAAAAATTATTAAATTATTTATAAGCGAATAGAATAACATAATATATTAACAACAGAAAATAATAGGCTAATGAAAAAATTAATATAAATTTGAAACTGGCCAAAAATAATGAATTCGCAATCTGGAGTTGAGTAAGTGATCAAATCTGTCAATTCCGAGAAATGGAGGGAATCGTTAGAATTGTCTAATTTCAAAATTTGGATGAGTATTTTCTCGATGGAATTAAAAATTGATTAATCCTCTCAATTCGAAGAAAATATATTAAATTTAATTTTACATTTTGTAGAAAATGGAAAGATATAAATATAATTCGTAAATGGAAAACATATATTATTTTTTGAAAATTAATGCATTATTGATAAGTAAATAGAATAAGATAAAAAGCTAATATTAGAAAATGCCGAGGTAATTTAAAAAATTGATGTAAATTTCGAAAAGGCCCAGAAATAAAGAATTTTATAATTATAATCCGATTAACTATAATAAAAGTAATTTCGAATTTGTTTATTACGTTTTAGCTAATAATTTAAATGATTTGAAAATTTTAACATTACAATTTTTCAACATAATTTATTTTCAGGGAAATAAATATTTTAAAATTCATACAAGCAAATCAAATTAAAAATAAAGAACTTTTGAAAAATGGCCTAAAGGTTAATTTTCGGTCCCCGCCGTAATTCCCGATAATTAGTTGTATTGATCTCAAAATTTTTGGAACCGAAAATCGGAATTGGAAAACGGTAGGAATTGTCTAATTCCGTCGACTCCGAATTTTGAAATCGAACTAAACACCGTAATTAAGGAGTTCGACATTTCATTCCTCCAATTCTCTGAATTCCTAGGATTTCGAATCCATCCCAATAGATCCTTAAGCGCCATTCCGATGAATCCTCAATCTGGATTTTGAGAAATTGGTCAACTCTGTCAATTCCTAGAAAGTAAGGGAATTAACGGAATTGGCTAATTCCAATTTTGGGATGAGTATTTTTCAGATGAAATTAGAAATTCATTTGTTCTCTCTATTTCGAAAAACATATTAAATTTAAGGTTATATTTGGTACAAACATTCAAAATATAAATGTAATTTATAAAAAAAAAGAATATATTATTTTTTGAAAATTAATACTTTATCCTTAAGCAAATAGAATAATATAATATATGAATTTTCGAAAACAGTAAGTTAATTTAAAAAATAACATAATATCAAAATGGCACAGAAAAATGAATTGTATAATAATAATGCAATTAATTCTGGATTTATTAATATATTTTTTCTCGTTAAATAGTTTGATAGACGTAATATATATATATATATATATCTATATATATAAATACATACATATATATATACCTATATATATATATACACATATAGGTATGAAATTTAGTATTAAATTTTGTTACAAAATCCTAGGAAAATACAAAGATAATCTACAAACACCACGTATATACTATTTTTTAGAAATAAGCACTTTATTTATAAGTAAATAATAAAATGTAATATATTAATATTAGATAATAATTACTTGATTAACAAATTAATATAAATTTAAAAGTGGCACGAGAATAAAGAATTTTATGGTTATAATTCAATTTGATTGGGATTTACGTATTATTTTTTTGCCTGTTAAATAATTTGATTACAGAAAAGTAAATATTTTCCTCGAAAAAAAATTTATTATTTCGAAAATTGATCTAATTATTAAAATGGCCTGTAAAAGAAGAATTATCTAAATATCAAAAAATTAATTCAAGATTTGTTTATTGTATTTTAGCTAACAAGTTAAATAATTTGATAAACTTAATAGTATAATTCTAAATATGATTTATTTTTGGGGAAACAAATACTTTAAAATTAAAACAAGTAAATTAGTTTAAAAATAAAGAACTCTTAAAGAATGGCCTAAATGTGAATGTGTGGGCCCGGCGAGAATTCCCAGGAATTAGATAAATTGCTCTCAAAATTTTAGAATTCAAAACCAGAATTGGAGAAGGGTGAGAATTGTCCAATTCTGTCAATTCCGAATTTTGCAAACGTACTAAGCACCGTAATTTAGGAGCTGGACTTTGAATTCCTCCAATTTCCTCAATTCGTGGGGTTTGAAATCCGTCCAAAGAGACCCTTAAGCGTCGTTCCGATGAATTCCCAATATGGAATTGAGAAATTGGTCAACTCTGTGAATTCCTCGATAGTGAGGGAATTGTTGAAATTGTATGATTCCGGTGTTTGGATGAGTATTTTTTGGTCCGAATTAGAAATCGATTAGTTCTCTATGTTTTAAAAACTATATTAAATTTAATATTATATTTGGTAAAAACTTTAAAAATATCAATACAATTCATCAACACAAAATATATTTTATCTGTTAAAAATTAATAATTTATTTATAAGCGAGTAGAATAACACAATATATTAACAACAGAAAATAATAGGCTAATGAAAAAATTAATATAAATTTGGAACTGGCCAAAAATAATGAATTCGCAATCTGGAGTTGACTAAGTGATCAACTCTGTCAATTCCGAGAAATGTAGGGAATCGTTAGAATTGTCTAATTTCGGAATTTGGATGAGTATTTTCTCGATGGAATTAAAAATTGATTAATCCTCTCAATTCGAAGAAAATATATTAAATTTAATTTTACATTTTGTAGAAAAGGGAAAGATATAAATATAATTCGTAAATGGAAAACATATATTATTTTTTGAAAATTAATGCTTTATTTATAAGTAAATAGAATGAGATAAAAAGCTAATATTAGAAAATGCCGAGGTAATTTCAAAAATTGGTGTAAATTTCGAAAAGGCCCAGAAATAAAGAATTTTATAATTATAATCTGATTAACTTGGCATTCATTTAATATACCTTTTTCTCATAAAATAGTTTGATAAACGTAAAATACAAATTTATTAAATTTAGTACAAGATACTAAACGAATATAAATATAATTTACGAACAGAACATATATGTTATTTTGTAGAAATAAAATATTTCTTTACCAGTAAATTTAATAAAAAAAATGTTAATATTAGAAAATGCCGAGTTAATTTAGAAAATTGATTAAAATTTTAAAATGGCCCAAAAATATGGAATTCAATAATTATAATAAAATTAATTTGGGATTTATTATTTTCTTAATCAAATAATTTAATAAATATAAAATAGGTATTTTTTATAAATATCATTTGTTATTTAAAAAATTAATATAACTATTAAAATGGCCCGAAAATAAATAATTATTTAAATATAATAAAATTAATTTCGAATATGTTTATTACATTTTAGATAACAATTTAAATGATTCGAAAAATTTAACATTGCAATTTTTCAACATAATTTATTTTCAGGGAAATAAATATTTAAAAATTCATACAAGCAAATCAAATTAAAAATAAAGAACTTTTGAAAAATGGCCTAAAGGTTAATTTTCGGTCCCCGCCGTAATTCCCGATAATTAGTTGTATTGATCTCAAAATTTTTGGAACCGAAAATCGAAATTGGAAAACGGTAGGAATTGTCTAATTCCGTCGACTCCGAATTTTGAAATCGAACTAAACACCGTAATTAAGGAGTTCGACATTTCATTCCTCCAATTCTCTCGATTCCTAGGATTTCGAATCCATCCCAATAGATTCTTATGCGCCATTCCGATGAATCCTCAATCTGGATTTTGAGAAATTGGTCAACTCTGCCAATTCCTAGAAAGTAAGGGAATTATCGGAATTTGCTAATTCCAATTTTGGGATGAATATTTTTTAGATGAAATTAGAAATTCATTTGCTCTCTCTATTTCGAAAAACACATTAAATTTAACGTTATATTTGGCACAAATTTTCAAAATATAAATGTAATTTATAAACAAAAAAATATATTATTTTTTGAAAATTAATACTTTATCTTTAAGTAAATAGAATAATATAATATATGAATTTTCGAAAACAGTAAGTTAATTTAAAAAATAACATGATATCAAAATGGCACAGAAAAATGAATTGTATAATAATAATGCAATTAATTCTGGAATTATTAATATATTTTTTCTCGTTAAATAGTTTGATAGACGTAATATATATATATATATACACACACACATATAGGTATGAAATTTAGTATTAAATTTTGTTACAAAATCCTAGGAAAATATAAAGATAATCTACAAACACCACGTATATACTATTTTTTAGAAATAAGCACTTTATTTATAAGTAAATAATAAAATGTAATATATTAATGTTAGATAATAATTACTTGATTAACAAATTAATATAAATTTAAAAGTGGCACGAGAATAAAGAATTTTATGGTTATAATTCAATTCGATTGGGATTTACGTATTATTTTTTTTCCTGTTAAATAATTTGATTACAGAAAAGTAAATATTTTCCTCGAAAAAAAATTTATTATTTCGAAAATTGATCTAATTATTAAAATGCCCTGTAAAAGAAGAATTATCTAAATATCAAAAAATTAATTCAAGATTTGTTTATTATATTTTAGCTAACAAGTTAAATAATTTGATAAACTTAATAGTATAATTTCTAAATATGATTTATTTTTGGGGAAACAAATACTTTAAAATTAAAACAAGTAAATTAGTTTAAAAATAAAGAACTCTTAAAGAATGGCCTAAATGTGAATTTGTGGGCCCGGCGAGAATTCCCAAGATTTAGATAAATTGCTCGCAAAATTTTAGAATTCAAAACCCAGAATTGGAGACGGTGAGACATTGTCCAATTCTGTTCAATTACGATTTTGCAAACGTTACTAACTAAGCACCGTAATTTTCGGCGCTGTTGTGTGGGACTGGGACTTTTTAATTCCTCCAATTTCTCAATTCGGTGGGGTTTGAAATCCGTTCCAAAGAGACCCCTTTATTAAGCGTCGTTCCATGAATTCCCAATATGGAATTGAAAGAAATTGGCAAACTCTTGGGAAAGCCGCGAGCGTGAGGGAATGTGGAAATGGATGATGTCCGGGTTTGGGATGAGTATTTTTTTGAGTCCGCTTATGAAATCGATTAGCTCTCTCTGTTTTAAAAACTATATTAAATTTAATATTATATTCGGTAAAAACTTAAAAAATATAAATACAATTCATCAACACAATATATATTTTATATGTTAAAACTTAATAATTTATTTAAACGCGAATAGAATAATATAATTTATTAACAACAGAAAATAATGAGCTAATGAAAAAATTAATATAAATTTGAAAATGGCCAAAAATAATGAATTCGCAATCTGGAGTTGAGCAAGTGATCAACTCGGTCAATTCCGAGAAATGGAGGGAATTGTTTGAATTGTCTAATTTCCGAATTTGGATGAGTATTTTCTCGATGGAATTAAAAATTGATTAATCCTCTCAATTCGAAGAAAATATATTAAATTTAATTTTACATTTTGTAGAAAATGGAAAGATATAAATATAATTCGTAAATGGAAAAAATATATTATTTTTTGAAAATTAATGCTTTATTGATAAGGAAATAGAATAAGATAAAAAGCTAATATTAGAAAATGCCGAGGTAACTTAAAAAATTGATGTAAATTTCGACAAGGCCCAGAAATAAAGAATTTTATAATTATAATCCGATTAACTTGACATTCATTTAATATACCTTTTTCTCATAAAATAGTTTGATAAACGTAAAATACAAATTTATTAATTTTAGTACAAGATACTAAAAGAACATAAATATAATTTACGAACAGAACATATATGTTATTTTTTAGAAACAAAATATTTATTTACCAGTAAATTTAATAAAAAAATTAATATTAGAAAATGCGGAGTTAATTTAGAAAATTGATTAAAATTTTAAAATGGGCAAAAATATGGAATTCAATAATTATAATACAATTAATTGAGGATTTATTATTTTCTTAATCAAATAATTTAATAAATATAAAATACGTATTTTTTATAAATATCATTTGTTATTTAAAAAATTAATATAACTATTAAAATGGCCCGAAAATAAATAATTATTTAAATATAATAAAAGTAATTCCGAATTTGTTTATTACGTTTTAGCTAACAATTTAAATGATTTGAAATTTTAACATTACAATTTTTCAACATAATTTATTTTCAGGGAAATAAATATTTTAAAATTCATACAAGCAAATCAAATTAAAAATAAAGAACTTTTGAAAAATGGCCTAAAGGTTAATTTCCGGTCCCCGCCGTAATTCCCGATAATTAGTTGTATTTCTCTCAAAATTTTGGGAACTGAAAATCGGAATTGGAAAACGGTAGGAATTGTCTAATTCCGTCGACTCCGAATTTTGAAATCGAACTAAACACCGTAATTAAGGAGTTCGACATTTCATTCCTCCAATTCTCTGAATTCCTAGGATTTCGAATCCATCCCAATAGATCCTTAAGCGCCATTCCGATGAATCCTCAATCTGGATTTTGAGAAATTGGTCAACTCTGTCAATTCCGAGAAAGTAAGGGAATTAACGGAATTGGCTAATTCCAATTTTGGGATGAGTATTTTTCAGATAAAATTAGAAATTCATTTGTTCTCTCTATTTCGAAAAACATATTAAATTTAACGTTATATTTGGTACAAACTTTCAAAATATAAATGTAATTTATAAACAAAAAGAATATATTATTTTTTGAAAATTAATACTTTATCCTTAAGCAAATAGAATAATATAATATATGAATTTTCGAAAACAGTAAGTGAATTTAAAAAATAACATAATATCAAAATGGCACAGAAAAATGAATTGTATAATAATAATGCAATTAATTCTGGATTTATTAATATATTTTTTCTCGTTAAATAGTTTGATAGACGTAATATATATAAATATATATATATATATATACGCACACATAGATATATATATACATATAGGTATGAAATTTAGTATTAAATTTTGTAACGAAATCCTAGGAAAATATAAAGATAATCTACAAACACCACATATATACTATTTTTTAGAAATAAGCACTTTATTTATAAGTAAATAATAAAATGTAATATATTAATATTAGATAACAATTACTTGATTAAGAAATTAATATAACTTTAAAGTTGGCCCAAAGATAACGAATTTTATAGTTATAATTCAATTCGATTGGGATTTACGTATTATTTTATTGCCTGTTAAATAATTTGATTACAGAAAAGCAAATATTTTCCTCGGAAAAATTTTATTATTTCCAAAATTGATATAATTATTAAAATGGCCCGTAAAAGAAGAATTATTTAAATATCAAAAAATTAATTCATGATTTGTTTATTGTAATTTAGCTAACAAGCTAAATAATTTGATAAGTTTAATAGTATAATTTCTAAATATGATTTATTTTTGGGGAAACAAATACTTTAAAATTAAAACAAGTAAATTAGTTTAAAAATAAAGAACTCTTAAAGAATGGCCGAAATGTGAATTTGTGGGCCCGGCGAGAATTCCCAAGATTTAGATAAATTGCTCGCAAAATTTTAGAATTCAAAACCAGAATTGGAGAAGGGTAAGAATTGTCCAATTCTGTCAATTCCGAATTTTGCAAACGTACTAAGCACCGTAATTTAGGAGCTGGACTTTGAATTCCTCTAATTTCCTCAATTCGTGGGGTTTGAAATCCGTCCAAAGAGACCCCTAAGCGTCGTTCCGATGAATTCCCAATATGGAATTGAGAAATTGGTCAACTCTGTGAATTCATTGATAGTGATGGAATTGTTGAAATTGTCCGATTTCGGTGTTTGGATGAGTATTTTTTGGTCGGAATTAGAAATCGATTTGTTCTCTATGTTTCAAAAACCATATTAAATTTAATATTATATGTGGTAAAAACATAAAAAATATAAATACAATTCATCAACAAAAAATATATTTTATCTGTTAAAAATTAATAATTCATTTATAAGCGAATAGAATAACATAATATATTAACAACAGAAAATAATAGGCTAATGAAAAAATTAATATAAATTTGAAACTGGCCAAAAATAATGAATTCGCAATCTGGAGTTGACTAAGTGATCAACTCTGTCAATTCCGAGAAATGTAGGGAATCGTTAGAATTGTCTAATTTCGAAATTTGGATGAGTATTTTCTCGATGGAATTAAAAATTGATTAATCCTCTCAATTCGAAGAAAATATATTAAATTTAATTTTACATTTTGTAGAAAATGGAAAATATAAATATAATTCGTAAATGGAAAACATATATTATTTTTTTGAAAATTAATGCTTTATTTATAAGTAAACAGAATAAGATAAAAAGCTAATATTAGAAAATGCCGAGGTAATTTAAAAAATTGATGTAAATTTCGAAAAGGCCCAGAACTAAAGAATTTTATAATTATAATCCGATTAACTTGGCATTCATTTAATATACCTTTTTCTCATAAAATAGTTTGATAAACGTAAAATACAAATTTATTAAATTTAGTACAAGATACTAAAAGAATGTAAATGTAATTTACGAACAGAACATATATGTTATTTTTTAGAAATAAAATATTTATTTACCAGTAAATTAAATAAAAAAAATTGTTAATATTAGCAAATGCCGATTTAATTTAGAAAATTGATTAAAATTTCAAAATGGCCCACAAATATGGAATTCAATAATTATAAAACAATTAATTTAGGATTTATTATTTTCTTAAACAAATAATTTAATAAATATAAAATACGTATTTTTTATAAATATCATTTGTTATTTAAAAAATTAATATAACTATTAAAATGGCCCGAAAATAAATAATTATTTAAATATAATAAAAGTAATTTCGAATTTGTTTATTACGTTTTAGCTAACAATTTAAATGATTTGAAATTTTAACATTACAATTTTTCAACATAATTTATTTTCAAGGAAATAAATATTTTAAAATTCATACAAGCAAATCAAATTAAAAATAAAGAACTTTTGAAAAATGGCCTAAAGGTTATTTTCCGGGCCCCGCCGTAATTCCCGATAATTAGTTGTATTTCTCTCAAAATTTTTGGAGCCGAAAATCGGAATTGGAAAACGGTAGGAATTGTCTAATTCCGTCGACTCCGAATTTTGAAATCGAACTAAACACCGTAATTAAGGAGTTCGAAATTTCATTCCTCCAATTCTCTGAATTCCTAGGATTTCGAATCCATCCCAATAGATCCTTAAGCGCCATTCCGATGAATCCTCAATCTGGATTTTGAGAAATTGGTCAACTCTGTCAATTTCGAGAAAGTAAGGGAATTAACGGAATTGGCTAATTCCAATTTTGGGATGAGTATTTTTCAGATAAAATTAGAAATTCATTTGTTCTCTCTATTTCGAAAAACATAATAAATTTAACGTTATATTTGGTACAAACTTTCAAAATATAAATGTAATTTATAAACAAAAAGAATATATTATTTTTTGAAAATTAATACTTTATCCTTAAGCAAATAGAATAATATAATATATGAATTTTCGAAAACAGTAAGTTAATTTAAAAAATAACATAATATCAAAATGGCACAGAAAAATGAATTGTATAATAATAATGAAATTAATTTTGGATTTATTAATATATTTTTTCTCGTTAAATAGTTTGATAGACGTAATATATATATATATACCTATATATATATATATACATATAGGTATGAAATTTAGTATTAAATTTTGTTACAAAATCCTAGGAAAATATAAAGATAATCTACAAACACCACGTATATACTATTTTTTAGAAATAAGCACTTTATTTATAAGTAAATAATAAAATGTAATATATTAATGTTAGATAATAATTACTTGATTAACAAATTAATATAAATTTAAAAGTGGCACGAGAATAAAGAATTTTATGGTTATAATTCAATTCGATTGGGATTTACGTATTATTTTTTTTCCTGTTAAATAATTTGATTACAGAAAAGTAAATATTTTCCTCGAAAAAAAATTTATTATTTCGAAAATTGATCTAATTATTAAAATGGCCTGTAAAAGAAGAATTATCTAAATATCAAAAAAATTAATTCAAGATTTGTTTATTGTATTTTAGCTAACAAGTTAAATAATTTGATAAACTTAATAGTATAATTTCTAAATATGATTTATTTTTGGGGAAACAAATACTTTAAAATCAAAACAAGTAAATTAGTTTAAAAATAAAGAACTCTTAAAGAATGGCCTAAATGTGAATTTGTGGGCCCGGCGAGAATTCCCAGGAATTAGATAAATTGCTCTCAAACTTTTAGAATTCAAAACCAGAATTGGAGAAGGGTGAGAATTGTCCAATTCTGTCAATTCCGAATTTTGCAAACGTACTAAGCACCGTAATTTAGGAGCTGGACTTTTAATTCCTCCAATTTCCTCAATTCGTGGGGTTTGAAATCCGTCCAAAGAGACCCTTAAGCGTCATTCCGATGAATTCCCAATATGGAATTGAGAAATTGGTCAACTCTGTGAATTCCTCGATAGTGAGGGAATTGTTGAAATTGTATGATTCCGGTGTTTGGATGAGTATTTTTTGGTCCGAATTAGAAATCGATTAGTTCTCTATGTTTTAAAAGCTATATTAAATTTAATATTATATTTGGTAAAAACTTAAAAAATATAAATACAATTCATCAACACAAAATATATTTTATCTGTTAAAAATTAATAATTTATTTATAAGCGAATAGAATAACATAATATATTAACAACAAAAAATAATAGGCTAATGAAAAAATTAATATAAATTTGAAATTGGCCAAAAATAATGAATTCGCAATCTGGAGTTGACTAAGTGATCAACTCTGTCAATTCCGAGAAATGGAGGGAATCGTTAGAATTGTCTAATTTCGGAATTTGGATGAGTATTTTGTCGATGGAATTAAAAATTGATTAATCCTCTCAATTCGAAGAAAATATATTAAATTTAATTTTACATTTTGTAGAAAATGGAAAGATATAAATATAATTCGTAAATGGAAAACATATATTATTTTTTGAAAATTAATGCTTTATTGATAAGCAAATAGAATAAGATAAAAAGCTAATATTAGAAAATGCCGAGGTAACTTAAAAAATTGACGTAAATTTCGAAAAGGCCCAGAAATAAAGAATTTTATAATTATAATCCGATTAACTTGACATTCATTTAATATACCTTTTTCTCATAAAATAGTTTGATAAACGTAAAATACAAATTTATTAAATTTAGTACAAGATACTAAAAGAATATAAATATAATTTACGAACAGAACATATATGTTATTTTTTAGAAACAAAATATTTATTTACCAGTAAATTTAATAAAAAAAATTAATATTAGAAAATGCCGAGTTAATTTAGAAAATTGATTAAAATTTTAAAATGGCCAAAAATATGGAATTCAATAATTATAATACAATTAATTGAGGATTTATTATTTTCTTAATCAAATAATTTAATAAATATAAAATACGTATTTTTTATAAATATCATTTGTTATTTAAAAAATTAATATAACTATTAAAATGGCCCGAAAATAAATAATTATTTAAATAGAATAAAAGTAATTTCGAATTTGTTTATTACGTTTTAGCTAACAATTTAAATGATTTGAAAATTTTAACATTACAATTTTTCAACATAATTTATTTTCAGGGAAATAAATATTTTAAAATTCATACAAGCAAATCAAATTAAAAATAAGGAACTTTTGAAAAATGGCCTAAAGGTTAATTTCCGGTCCCCGCCGTAATTCCCGATAATTAGTTGTATTTCTCTCAAAATTTTGGGAACCGAAAATCGGAATTGGAAAACAGTAGGAATTGTCTAATTCCGTCGACTCCGAATTTTAAAATCGAACTAAACACCGTAATTAAGGAGTTCGACATTTCATTCCTCCAATTCTCTGAATTCCTAGGATTTCGAATCCATCCCAATAGATCCTTAAGCGCCATTCCGATGAATCCTCAATCTGGATTTTGAGAAATTGGTCAACTCTGACAATTCCTAGAAAGGAAGGGAATTAACGGAATTGGCTAATTCCAATTTTGGGATGAGTATTTTTCAGATGAAATTAGAAATTCATTTGTTCTCTCTATTTCGAAAAACATATTAAATTTAACGTTATATTTGGTACAAACTTTCAAAATATAAATGTAATTTATAAACAAAAAGAATATCTTATTTTTTGAAAATTAATACTTTATCCTTAAGCAAATAGAGTAATATAATATATGAATTTTCGAAAACAGTAAGTTAATTTAAAAAATAACATAATATCAAAATGGCACAGAAAAATGAATTGTATAATAATAATGCAATTAATTCTGGATTTATTAATATATTTTTTCTCGTTAAATAGTTTGATAGACGTAATATATATATATATATATATATATATATACACACACACACATATAGGTATGAAATTTAGTATTAAATTTTGTTACAAAATCCTAGGAAAATATAAAGATAATCTACAAACACCACATATATACTATTGTAATAAGCACTTTATTTATAAGTAAATAATAAAATGTAATATATTAATATTAGATAACAATTACTTGATTAAGAAATTAATATAAATTTAAAAGTGGCCCGAAGATAACGAATTTTATAGCTATAATTCAATTCGATTGGGATTTACGTATTATTTTATTGCCTGTTAAATAATTTGATTACAGAAAAGCAAATATTTTCTCTGGAAAAAAATTATTATTTCGAAAATTGATATAATTATTAAAATGGCCCGTAAAAGAAGAATTATTTAAATATCGAAAAATTAATTCAAGATTTGTTTATTGTATTTTAGCTAACAAGTTAAATAATTTGATAAGTTTAATAGTATAATTTCTAAATATGATTTATTTTTGGGGAAACAAATACTTTAAAATTAAAACAAGTAAATTAGTTTAAAAATAAAGAACTCTTAAAGAATGGCCTAAATGTCAATTTGTGGTAAGAATTGGAAAATGGTAAGAATTGTCCAATTCTGTCAATTCCGAATTTTGCAATCGTACTAAGCACCGTAATTTAGGAGCTGGGCTTTTAATTCCTCCAATTTCCTCAACTCGTGGGGTTCGAAATCGGTCCAAAGAGACCCTTAGGCGTCGTTCCGATGCATTCCCAATATGGAATTGAGAAATCGGTCAACTCTGTGAATTCCTTAATAGTGAGGGAATTGTTGTAATTGTCTGATTCCGGTGTTTGGATGGGTATTTTTTGGTTGCAATTGGAAATCGATTAGTTCTCTCCGTTTCAAAAACTATATTAAATTCAATATTATATTCGGTAAAAACTTAAAAAATATAAATACAATTCATCAACACAATATATATTTTATCTGCTAAAACTGAATAACTTATTTATAAGGGAATAGAATAATATAATTTATTAAGAACAGAAAATAATGAGCTAATGAAAAAATTAATATAAATTTGAAAATGGCCAAAAATAATGAATTCGCAATCTGGAGTTGAGTAAGTGATCAACTTTGTCAATTTCGAGAAATGGAGGGAATCGTTAGAATTGTCTAATTTCGGAATTTAGATGAGTATTTTCTCGATGGAATTAAAAATTGATTAATTCTCTCAATTCGAAGAAAATATATTAAATTTAATTTTACATTTTGTAGAAAATGGAAAGATATAAATATAATTCGTAAATGGAAAACATATATTATTTTTTGAAAATTAATGCTTTATTTATAAGTAAATAGAATAAGATAAAAAGCTAATATTAGAAAATGCCGAGGTAATTTCAAAAATCGATGTAAATTTCGAAAAGGCCCAGAAATAAAGAATTTTTTAATTATAATCCGATTAACTTGGCATTCATTTAATATACCTTTTTCTCATAAAATAATTTGATAAACGTAAAATACAAATTTATTAAATTTAGTACAAGATACTAAAAGAATATAAATATAATTTACGAAAAGAACATATATGTTATTTTTTAGAAACAAAATATTTATTTACCAGTAAATTTAATAAAAAAAATTAATATTAGAAAATGCCGAGTTAATTTAGAAAATTGATTAAAATTTTAAAATGGGCAAAAATATGGAATTCAATAATTATAATACAATTAATTGAGGATTTATTATTTTCTTAATCAAATAATTTAATAAATATAAAATAGATATTTTTTATAAATATCATTTGTTATTTAAAAAATTAATATAACTATTAAAATGGCCCGAAAATAAATAATTTTTTAAATATAATAAAAGTAATTTCGAATTTGTTTATTACGTTTTAGCTAACAATTTAAATGATTTGAAAATTTTAACATTACAATTTTTCAACATAATTTATTTTCAGGGAAATAAATATTTTAAAATTCATACAAGCAAATCAAATTAAAAATAAAGAACTTTTGAAAAATGTCCTAAAGGTTAATTTCCGGTCCCCGCCGTAATTCCCGATAATTAGTTGTATTTCTCTCAAAATTTTGGGAACCGAAAATCAGAATTGGAAAACGGTAGGAATTGTCTAATTCCGTCGACTCCGAATTTTGAAATCGAACTAAACACCGTAATTAAGGAGTTCGACATTTCGTTCCTCCAATTCTCTGAATTCCTAGGATTTCGAATCCATCCCAATAGATCCTTAAGCGCCATTCCGATGAATCCTCAATCTGGATTTTGAGAAATTGGTCAACTCTGTCAATTCCCAGAAAGTAAGGGAATTAACGGAATTGGCTAATTCCAATTTTGGGATGAGTATTTTTCAGATGAAATTAGAAATTCATTTGTTCTCTCTATTTCGAAAAACATATTAAATTTAACGTTATATTTGGTACAAACTTTCAAAATATAAATGTAATTTATTAACAAAAAGAATATATTATTTTTTGAAAATTAATACTTTATCCTTAAGCAAATAGAATAATATAATATATGAATTTTCGAAAACAGTAAGTTAATTTAAAAAATAACATAATATCAAAATGGCAGAGAAAAATGAATTGTATAATAATAATGCAATTAATTCTGGATTTATTAATATATTTTTTCTCGTTAAATAGTTTGATAGACGTAATATATATATATATACATATAGGTATGAAATTTAGTATTAAATTTTGTTACAAAATCCTAGGAAAATATAAAGATAATCTACAAACACCACGTATATACTATTTTTTTAGAAATAAGCACTTTATTTATAAGTAAATAATAAAATGTAATACATTAATATTAGATAATAATTACTTGATTAACAAATTAATATAAATTTAAAAGTGGCACGAGAATAAAGAATTTTATGGTTATAATTCAATTCGATTGGGATTTACGTATTATTTTTTTGCCTGTTAAATAATTTGATTACAGAAAAGTAAATATTTTCCTCGAAAAAAAATTTATTATTTCGAAAATTGATCTAATTATTAAAATGGCCTGGAAAAGAAGAATTATCTAAATATCAAAAAATTAATTCAAGATTTGTTTATTGTATTTTAGCTAACAAGTTAAATAATTTGATAAACTTAATAGTATAATTTCTAAATATGATTTATTTTTGGGGAAACAAATACTTTAAAATTAAAACAAGTAAATTAGTTTAAACATAAAGAACTCTTAAAGAATGGCCTAAATGTGAATTTGTGGGCCCGGCGAGAATTCCCAGGAATTAGATAAATTGCTCTCAAAATTTTAGAATTCAAAACCAGAATTGGAGAAGGGTGAGAATTGTCCAATTCTGTCAATTCCGAATTTTGCAAACGTACTAAGCACCGTAATTTAGGAGCTGGACTTTTAATTCCTCCAATTTCCTCAATTCGTGGGGGTTGAAATCCGTCCAAAGAGACCCTTAAGCGTCGTTCCGATGAATTCCCAATATGGAATTGAGAAATCGGTCAACTGTGTGAATTCCTCGATAGTGAGGGAATTGTTGAAATTGTATGATTCCGGTGTTTGGATGAGTATTTTTTGGTCCGAATTAGAAATCGATTAGTTCTCTATGTTTTAAAAACTATATTAAATTTAATATTATATTTGGTAAAAACTTAAAAGATATAAATACAATTCATCAACACAAAATATATTTTATCTGTTAAAAATTAATAATTTTTTTATAAGCGAATAGAATAACACAATATATTAGCAACAGAAAATAATACTCTAATGAAAAAATTAATATAAATTTGAAACTGGCCAAAAATAATGAATTCGCAATCTGGAGTTGACTAAGTGATCAACTCTGTCAATTCCGAGAAATGTAGGGAATCGTTAGAATTGTCTAATTTCGGAATTTTGATGAGTATTTTCTCGATGGAATTAAAAATTGATTAATCCTCTCAATTCGAAGAAAATATATTAAATTTAATTTTACATTTTGTAGAAAATGGAAAGATATAAATATAATTCGTAAATGGAAAACATATATTATTTTTTGAAAATTAATGCTTTATTGATAAGCAAATAGAATAAGATAAAAAGCTAATATTAGAAAATGCCGAGGTAACTTAAAAAATTGATGTAAATTTCGAAAAGGCCCAGAAATAAAGAATTTTATAGTTATAATCCGATTAACTTGACATTCATTTAATATACCTTTTTCTCATAAAATAGTTTGATAAACGTAAAATACAAATTTATTAAATTTAGTACAAGATACTAAAAGAATATAAATATAATTTACGAACAGAACATATATGTTATTTTTTAGAAACAAAATATTTATTTATCAGTAAATTTAATAAAAAAAATTAATATTAGAAAATGCCGAGTTAATTTAGAAAATTGATTAAAATTTTAAAATGGCCAAAAATATGGAATTCAATAATTATAATACAATTAATTGAGGATTTATTATTTTCTTAATCAAATAATTTAATAAATATAAAATATGTATTTTTTATAAATATCATTTGTTATTTAAAAAATTAATATAACTATTAAAATGGCCCGAAAATAAATAATTATTTAAATATAATAAAAGTAATTTCCAATTTGTTTATTACGTTTTAGCTAACAATTTAAATGATTTGAAAATTTTAACATTACAATTTTTCAACATAATTTATTTTCAGGGAAATAAATATTTTAAAATTCATACAAGCAAATCAAATTAAAAATAAAGAACTTTTGAAAAATGGCATAAAGGTTAATTTCCGGTCCCCGCCGTAATTCCCGATAATTAGTTGTATTTCTCTCAAAATTTTGGGAACCGAAAATCCGAATTGGAAAACGGTAGGAATTGTCTAATTCCGTCGACTCCGAATTTTGAAATCGAACTAAACACCGTAATTAAGGAGTTCGACATTTCATTCCTCCAATTCTCTGAATTCCTAGGATTTCGAATCCATCCCCATAGATCCTTAAGCGCCATTCCGATGAATCCTCAATCTGGATTTTGAGAAATTGGCCAACTCTGTCAATTCCTAGAAAGTAAGGGAATTAACGGAATTGGCTAATTCCAATTTTGGGATGAGTATTTTTCAGATGAAATTAGAAATTCATTTGTTCTCTCTATTTCGAAAAACATATTAAATTTAACGTTATATTTGGTACAAACTTTCAAAATATAAATGTAATTTATTAACAAAAAGAATATATTATTTTTTGAAAATTAATACTTTATCCTTAAGCAAATAGAATAATATAATATATGAATTTTCGAAAACAGTAAGTTAATTTAAAAAATAACATAATATCAAAATGGCACAGAAAAATGAATTGTATAATACTAATGCAATTAATTCTGGATTTATTAATATATTTTTTCTCGTTAAATAGTTTGATAGACGTAATATATATATATATATATCTATATATATAAATACATACATATATATATACCTATATATATATATACACATATAGGTATGAAATTTAGTATTAAATTTTGTTACAAAATCCTAGGAAAATACAAAGATAATCTACAAACACCACGTATATACTATTTTTTAGAAATAAGCACTTTATTTATTAGTAAATAATAAAATGTAATATATTAATATTAGATAATAATTACTTGATTAACAAATTAATATAAATTTAAAAGTGGCACGAGAATAAAGAATTTTATGGTTATAATTCAATTCGATTGGGATTTACGTATTATTTTTTTGCCTGTTAAATAATTTGATTACAGAAAAGTAAATATTTTCCTCGAAAAAAAATTTATTATTTCGAAAATTGATCTAATTATTAAAATGGCCTGTAAAAGAAGAATTATCTAAATATCAAAAAATTAATTCAAGATTTGTTTATTGTATTTTAGCTAACAAGTTAAATAATTTGATAAACTTAATAGTATAATTTCTAAATATGATTTATTTTTGGGGAAACAAATACTTTAAAATTAAAACAAGTAAATTAGTTTAAAAATAAAGAACTCTTAAAGAATGGCCTAAATGTGAATTTGTGGGCCTGGCGAGAATTCCCAGGAATTAGATAAATTGCTCTCAAAATTTTAGAATTCAAAACCAGAATTGGAGAAGGGTGAGAATTGTCCAATTCTGTCAATTCCGAATTTTGCAAACGTACTAAGCACCGTAATTTAGGAGCTGGACTTTTAATTCCTCCAATTTCCTCAATTCGTGGGGTTTGAAATCCGTCCAAAGAGACCCTTAAGCGTCGTTCCGATGAATTCCCAATATGGAATTGAGAAATTGGTCAACTATGTGAATTCCTCGATAGTGAGGGAATTGTTGAAATTGTATGATTCCGGTGTTTGGATGAGTATTTTTTGGTCCGAATTAGAAATCGATTAGTATTCTATGTTAAAACCCCTATCTTCCCCTTTCATATTCTCTTTGTCCCCCCCTCCCCCTCTAACCCTCCACTTCCTCCCCCCCCCTCTTCTTTTCTTCTGTTAAACCCCTTCCTCCTGTTCTTTTCTCCGCGACTCGAATCCCACCAATATCCTTAAACACCGCCATCCTCGGCTAATGAAAAAATTAATATAAATTTGAAACTGGCCAAAAATAATGAATTCGCAATCTGGAGTTGACTAAGTGATCAACTCTGTCAATTCCGAGAAATGGAGGGAATCGTTTGAATTGTCTAATTTCGGAATTTGGATGAGTATTTTCTCGATGGAATTAAAAATTGATTAATCCTCTCAATTCGAAGAAAATATATTAAATTTAATTTTACATTTTGTAGAAAATGGAAAGATATAAATATAATTCGTAAATGGAAAACATATATTATTTTTTGAAAATTAATGCTTTATTTATAAGTAAATAGAATGAGATAAAAAGCTAATATTAGAAAATGCCGAGGTAATTTCAAAAATTGGTGTAAATTTCGAAAAGGCCCAGAAATAAAGAATTTTATAATTATAATCTGATTAACTTGGCATTCATTTAATATACCTTTTTCTCATAAAATAGTTTGATAAACGTAAAATACAAATTTATTAAATTTAGTACAAGATACTAAACGAATATAAATATAATTTACGAACAGAACATATATGTTATTTTGTAGAAATAAAATATTTCTTTACCAGTAAATTTAATAAAAAAAATGTTAATATTAGAAAATGCCGAGTTAATTTAGAAAATTGATTAAAATTTTAAAATGGCCCAAAAATATGGAATTCAATAATTATAAGACAATTAATTTAGGATTTATTATTTTCTTAATCAAATAATTTAATAAATACAAAATACGTATTTTTTATAAATATCATTTGTTATTTAAAAAATTAATATAACTATTAAAATGGCCCGAAAATAAATAATTATTTAAATATAATAAAAATAATTTCCAATTTGTTTATTACGTTTTAGCTAACAATTTAAATGATTTGAAAATTTTAACATTACAATTTTTCAACATAATTTATTTTCAGGGAAATAAATATTTTAAAATTCGTACAAGCAAATCAAATTAAAAATAAAGAACTTTTGAAAAATGGCCTAAAGGTTAATTTCCGGTCCCCGCCGTAATTCCCGATAATTAGTTGTATTGATCTCAAAAATTTTGGAACCGAAAATCGGAATTGGAAAACGGTAGGAATTGTCTAATTCCGTCGACTCCGAATTTTGAAATCGAACTAAACACCGTAATTAAGGAGTTCGACATTTCATTCCTCCAATTCTCTGAATTCCTAGGATTTCGAATCCATCCCCATAGATCCTTAAGCGCCATTCCGATGAATCCTCAATCTGGATTTTGAGAAATTGGCCAACTCTGTCAATTCCTAGAAAGTAAGGGAATTAACGGAATTGGCTAATTCCAATTTTGGGATGAGTATTTTTCAGATGAAATTAGAAATTCATTTGTTCTCTCTATTTCGAACAACATATTAAATTTAAGGTTATATTTGGTACAAACATTCAAAATATAAATGTAATTTATAAACAAAAAGAATATATTATTTTTTGAAAATTAATACTTTATCCTTAAGCAAATAGAATAATATAATATATGAATTTTCGAAAACAGTAAGTTAATTTAAAAAATAACATAATATCAAAATGGCACAGAAAAATGAATTGTATAATAATAATGCAATTAATTCTTGATTTATTAATATATTTTTTCTCGTTAAATAGTTTGATAGACGTAATATATATATATATATATATACATACATATATATATACCTATATATATATATACACATATAGGTATGAAATTTAGTATTAAATTTTGTTACAAAATCCTAGGAAAATATAAAGATAATCTACAAACACCACTTATATACTATTGTTTAGAAATAAGCGCTTTATTTATAAGTAAATAATAAAATGTAATATATTAATATTAGATAACAATTACTTGATTAACAAATTAATATAAATTTAAAAGTGGCCCGAGCATAAAGAATTTTATAGTTATAATTGAATTCGATTGGGATTTACGTATTATTTTGTTGCCTGTTAAATAATTTGATTACAGAAAAGCAAATATTTTCCTCGGAAAAAATTTATTATTTCGAAAATTGATATAATTATTAAAATGGCCCGTAAAAGAAGAATTATTTAAATATCGGAAAATTAATTCAAGATTTGTTTATTGTAATTTAGCTAACAAGCTAAATAATTTGATAAGTTTAATAGTATAATTTCTAAATATGATTTATTTTTGGGGAAACAAATACTTTAAAATTAAAACAAGTAAATTAGTTTAAAAATAAAGAACTCTTAAAGAATGGCCTAAATGTCAATTTGTGGGCCCGGCCAGAATTCCCAGGAATTAGACAAATTGCTCTCAAAATTTTCGAATTCAAAACCAGAATCTGAGAAGGGTAAGAATTGTCCAATTCTGTCAATTCCGAATTTTGCAATCGTACTAAGTACCATAATTTAGGAGCTGGGCTTTTAATTCCTCCAATTTCCTCAATTCGTGGGGTTCGAAATCGGTCCAAAGAGACCCTTCGGCGTCGTTCCGATGCATTCCCAATATGGAATTGAGAAATTGGTCAACTCTGTGAATTCCTTGATAGTGAGTGAATCGTTGTAATTGTCTGATTCCGGTGTTTGGATGGGTATTTTT